>VZTT01075506.1:81009-94556 GCA_013400855.1 Buphagus erythrorhynchus
TCTCCTTCTCTCCCATGAGAAATCACCCCCGGCCCGCGTGCTGGCGGCGGGGACCCGGCTGGCGGCGGCGCCGGGGCTGGGCTGCGGGGACCGGCTCTGCCACCTGCTCCCTGCGGCGGCTCCGGCTCCCCTCGGGGCTGCGGGAGCGCCGCCGCCGCCGCTGCTCCCTGCCGCCGGGACGGGGCTCGGGCAGCGCTCCCGGCTCCTGCCGCGCCAGCGTCCTGCCTTCCTCCCTGCCGGCAGTCCCGGCCTGGGCTTGCAGTTGGGCTCCCGAGCATTCAGGGTAGGACTTTACCAATATCAGTTTTGGAGTTTTTTTGTTTCAGTTGAATTTGATTTAAATTGACCTAGCAGTTGTGAGAAGCTGAGAGGAAAACGTCAGTTTGAGGATTGTTTTCTTTATCTTGCATTTAAAGAGCTCTCCTTGTATATTCGGTAATGACTTCTTTTTGTAAAATATTTTTGTTGTGCTTTATTAACTCCTGGAGTTTAACAGACCTCCAAGGCAGGCAGGCTTGTTAGAGGCTGAAATAATCAGCTCCGAGGCGCAGACAGTGCCCTTGGTCGTAACAGGTGCAGCGTGCATATTCTTATGAACAATGAAATGGTTTCAGCATTCAGGTTTATTTGTATGCTCTGCATTTCTGTGACTCTGGAAAAATTGTCATGCTGTGTTATGTCAAAGATGTGCTTACGGCGTGAGCGTGTCCACGGTACCCAATTAGCAGGACGGGAGCAGCTGCACAGACCTCCTCAGTCCGTGGTGGCTTTAGTACCCAGGGTATTCCTGGGTGACATCGCATAGCCCTGGGTGTTTTGGTTGCTGTTTGAGGACCCACACTGGGCACTGCTCCCTCTGGCACATCACTGGGAGATGACGAGGAAAAAGAGAAGTGTGGAGGAGAAGCCATTTATGCTTTGATTGTATTCTCTAGACTTGATGCTCTCTGCCCATGTGTTGAGTAGGGTGGTGATGGCACATCATATGATGCTACTGAAACCTGAAATACTGACATTTGTAGTTCATATGTATTTCCTGGGCATGTATTTTCCAGATAAAAAGATAGTTATTGTTTTAGTAGCTTCCTGGGCTCCTTATTTAAGGAAAACACCCAGAGTGATACCACAGTTGGGAATTGGCTTAATGGGAGTCACTAAGGAGTTAGAGCTGTAGATCAGAAGGAAATTAGACTGGAATTTAATTATTGTTCTCAAGCCAGTGTCGCTGAAAGTGTCGGTACATTCCAGCAGTCCTTGCCCAGGTTCAGCTCTTGCTGTGGGATAGATACCTGTGCTCTGTGGTGCACCTCGTGCCTGGAGGTGTCTGTCCTCCTGAGCACTGAAAGATGCCCCTTGCTGGTGCTCTGCTTCCCAGGACTCTTTTAATCTCATTGTTTTGTTAGGGATAGGAAAAGGAGTGGGCTGCCTTTGAGGGATGGGGGAGGATGGGTGAAGGAGTGAGGCTGGGGAGTGCATTTCTTTGTTACGCTCTGGCTCTTTGTGTACTTCAACGAAGAAGTGGTAGAGCAAAGGAAGAGTCAAGGCTGTAGCCAGAAAGTGCCTGGTGATGAAGTCCTGGGTGACATTAATGGTGGCACTGAACAAAGCAAAGGCACCAGAGATGTCTAAGAGGTCTGAACTTATTGTGAGAGATGCCCTATACTGCACAGGCTGGGAGTTATGCCTTGTAGCTTACCATCATAGGAGACAGTGCTTCTTCCTCCAGGAGAAAGGTGAAAGAAAGTAATGGAGGTGTCCTCTGGGGCTTTCAGTCCTTTGCAGAGGATTTCCCCAGTGGTGGGGTCTGCCAGGTCATGCTGATAAGCTGCAACAGCAGTGAACTTTGTGTTGTTTTTTAGTGTCTGCAAACGTTGGGACAGCAAAGTGGAGAGGAGGTGGAGAAATATAACCAGGATTTCTTGTGGTGTCTTAACTTCCCTTGGACTTCTTACAGCCTCACCCAGCATTGTAATTCCATCCCTCACGGCAGGTGAGGGTAGGGATATGTTCTGCCTCCGTGAGTCAGGGCATTTTGTTAGTTCTAACTCAGCCAAACAAGGAGGATAAACACCTTGTTAACCCTTTGTAAGGTGTGACTAGTACAGCTCCCTCTGACTTACTAAGGTAAAAGTGCTGTGTACTGTTAAAATACAACACGCTTCTCAAAAAGCCATTACTTAAGAAAATGGTTCTTTTAGACCATCTAATGATGTTTAGTTGAAAATATTTATAGCATTTTAAAATCAAATTTGAGGACAGTTATCTTAAAAGATTCTTTAAAAATCCTTAGAAATAATTAGCAGCCTTATTTAACTTCTTGGACAACTTATGCTGGTGAGAAAGTGATTTGTCCTTTTCACGTTGCTGGCAGAACGTGGTGGTGCTGTGAGTAAGCTGGATAATGTTTACGGGTCTGCTACAGCAATGAAGCTCTGCATAGTGGCCCTTTGGTTGCCTGAGGCTTTTCTTGCTATACATGCTTGTTTAACAGGGTTTTGAAAATCATCTCTGGAAGCCAGCTCTATGTTTATGCTGCAGATGCTGTCTGGCAGGGCTGTGTCCATTCTGCAGCTGTGGTTGCAGCTGGAAATGCTCTGCTCTGCAGGAGTGTCTGACTGCGTGGAGCTCACTGCATCTTCATGCTGCAGCTCCCTGCTCTTGCTCTGCCGAGCCCACCTGCACCAGAGGAGCTGTGTCCTCGCTCCACAGTCCTGATCCATCTGCAGGAAGGGGCTCAGGATGGCCTGGGTCAAGGTGGGGTTGGTGCAAGAGCAGAGACTCCTGGACACTCTGGCCAGCTCATTTAGCGGACTAGTAGCCCCAAGCCGTTAGCTAGCCCACGAGTTTAGCAGGATGTAAATTGAGTTAGACAGTTTCAGATAGTAAGGATGAGAGAGCAGCATGTGCTGCTCTCTCATGAACAAGGCTTTTTGCTCTAAGTATTGTTCCTTTCTGATGCAGAGTTATGAGAAGATGCTTTCTAGGTGCTGCTGAAGGCATACGGAATTTGTGAGGACTGGGTGGCAGTGCCTGTCCTCTGAGGAAAGCCTCTTCCCTCACAGTAGACAGTAAATGAATGCATTCATTTGCAACTATAAATTCCTAGTCAGAAGTTCAAATCTCTGTAGTGAATTTCTTAATAAACTTCATTTCTTCTGTTTTCTGATTTCCTTGCTCAAGGACTGCTCTGCCTGTGTAGGAATAGTAGGTCACATGCTCTGGGGTGCTTCTTTCAAATATCACCGTGCTGGTTATTTTAGAAAGGTTTTGTCTAAGCAAACTCACTCAGGATGCTTTTCCCACCTGCAGGTTTCCTGAGGGATGCAGAAGGTTAGCAGGTGTATAGTGAAGGCTTTTCCTTTGCTGGCCAAATGTTTGCTCATGTCCTAAATATAACTTCTGGGAATTTGTGTTTGTTTTGGAGCTGGGGAACACTTTTCTCTTTTACTCTCTTTATAGATTCAGAGAATTTAAGCATATGATTAACATTAAATATGTGAATATTCTCCATGGACTCATTTTTTGGATCAAAGGCAGAGTGTTCAGCCTTTTGAGAGGATGGAGCCCACAACCACTAAATGCAGGGAGCTGATCTGCTGCTATGCTTGTCTAAAAGAAGTACATGATATGAGTACTTTGGATTTATGTCTGTCTGTGCCCCAAATCCCTCTACTAACTGCTGTCTTGATGTTGCTTATCTACAAAGTGCTTACAAGCATTAACAAACCTTTGTGATGCTGCTGAGACATGTTGTTATCCCCCTTTTCCATAAGGGGATGCTGAGAGAGTTTGGTGATCTCCTGAGACCACTATGGGTTATGGACAAAGCTGGGCATTGAACATGGGGCTTTGAATTCCCAGCCCAGAAAGGGGCAGCAGCATGGCTCTGTGGCAGTACTGGGTTCAACACTGCCAGAATGCTTCCCAGATTTCCATCCTGACACAGAAGCTTCTCATATCATCTGCTGGATCAGGCTGCAGTACAGAATACAGCCTGTCTGCAGGAGTGAGCAGTGGCCTGTTAAGGGAAGGAATCTCAGAGTGAATTGTGTGTCCGTGCTGGCTCTCAGCCTTGCTAGATGCTACAGGCAGAGTGTCAAGATTCCTCTAATCTGAACTTAGAGAAACGGGAATTTTTCCATCTTCTCTAACTACAGTGATTCTTAATTTCTTGCTGATTGTAAAATACTCAGAGTGCCTCTACCAAGCAGGGAGCCTGAGTCCATGCATATAAATATAGACACACTAGGTGTGTGTGCCTATGAGCTGGCAAATGAATCAGTTTCCAAATCTGAAGTTAGTGTGGTGTCACTTTTGGCTCCATGGTGGTTGTTTTTCTTCTTCCTGGTTTTATTGTGCTTCACTTGCTTAAATTAGAAGAATTTTTTGAAACAGAGTGAGCAAACTTCAAACATGGAAGGGCATGCTTTGCACTGGTCTCACTGTGCTTGTACAGAGGTGAGATGACAGTGCCTGCCTCCCTCCCTTGCCCCTGGTCTGTAAGACCCTCCGGGGCCACTGCAAGATTCCAGGACATTGGGAAACTGGTGGCCAGGCAGGCTTATGCTGGGTCCAGTATCAAGGCTTTGCTGTGACAAAGGCAAGGTTCTGTGTTTTTTTAATTTTCCCTTTAGGAAATGTGATTCATCAAAATTCAGTGTTCTGTAGTATAAAGCTGGTGACAAATTTGCACCAATTCTCAAGTTTTCCACAAGATAGCCATCTGCTGTACCGGTACACACAAACATGTGAGGGACAGACAAGCCCTAATTGGGAATTTACTACCTTTATGTGCTGGGTGAATGAACCATCCTGTGCTTTTGCATGTATATAATGGCATCTTTTCTTCTTTCCTTTTATCCTCTGTAGGGAATCTGTGTTCTTCTGAACTAATGTTCCCTTCCATAAATGACCCAATCAGTCTTCATCACTACTTGTTATATCAGAAACTTATTAGTTAATAGCAGTACTGTTCTTCCTTTTAGTCCCTTCTACAGCTAAGCTCATGGCATTTACAGACAGACTTGTTAGTCATTAATATTCTTTGTATTCTTCATCTTTGGCTTCAGAAGAGAAGGCCTTTCATCTTTTGCCTTGCTTTGTTTTTTAGAAGAAGCCCAGTTTGACTGGAGGAAAAAAGAAACTGAAAAAACATTTCTCTGCTGCTTTCTTACAAGCTTCCAAGCAGTCTCCCCTGCTGACTTTGTACTTTTGCAGTAGATAAACATTGACTTTGTTTTCACAGAATATAGCTGATTTTTTTTTCTAGTTTGCCTTTTTGGTTTTGCCTCAGTAGCTTGACAGGACAGGATTAATTAGTCAATGACTGCTTCTTTTGCTGAAATTCTCATTCTTTATTCAGTTTTTCCATCAGGTTTGTTGTACCTGAAATCAAGTTTGTGTAGGGAGAACGTAAGTAACTGTCTAAATTTAGCAAAATTGTGAAGGGTTTCCCTGGTTTGGAGACTAAAAGATTAGTAAGATTGATCTGTGGATTCTTGTTCTTTTCTTCAAAAGAAACCCAAATGCTGATACTCAGGCATGTGTTCTAAGTCAGTGCACTGGGGGTGACGTGTGTGGGCAGCTATGATGGCAAATGGTGTTTCTCAGATGGGGAAGGCCTTGTTAACATCACTAAATTCTCACTACTTGTAAGTGGTCAAATCGTTTGCTAATCTGCAGTGCTAACTAAAAGGAAAATACAGAGAACAGCATTTGTTGTCTGTGATCACATGAAATCTCACACCTCATTTCTGAAGAGCAGGATCAAAAGATAAAAAACTTGGTGCCTGAGTTATGTGTTTTGTTCTTGAGGTTCATTAAATTCCTTTTTTGAGTGTGCCAGTAGTTAATATCCATTCTGCTCAGGTTTCCTCACTCCCAGCTCTGATGCGGTGCACATCACAGTGTGATCATTAAGTGTGATTACTGCATTTTTGACCTATTTAAAAGTGTCTGGCTGTGAAATTCCAAAGATTCTAATTTAAGCTATAAAACAGATTATTAATGTGCTGCCGCTTACACATTTCATGGCTCGTTTCCTGATTACAGCAGTTTTGAACGTGTACGTGTAGGCTGTTCCAGTGCATGTGTATAAACATCCTGCACCATGTTCAGCCTGGTCACCTGGCTTGGGGATCATGTTCCACGCACCTTCCACAGCTTAAAAACAAATAGAAGAGAAAGCCACAAGTGGGGGAAGTTGCTGTCAAAAGGCCTGATGCTTTCTGCAGGGCTGGAACTCTGCAGGGTGTAGGAATGGGGATCATGCAGGGGCATGGAAGCTGGGCAAGGAATGTCTTCAGACAGTCCCCTGCTGTGACCTGTGGACTGGAGAAGGTGCCCTCTGAAAGCATCAGGGATCCATGGCTGTCCCTGGATGGCTGCCAGGAGACTTCAGCTGTACTGAAACTGGAACACAGACAAGATGCTGAGCCTAGTCAGTGGATCTGCAGAGAGAAAAGATGACTGTTGAGATCTTCTATCTTTTCCATCACTTCATTCAAAATCTGTCAACTTGCTCATGAAACTGAAACTCTGCAGAGCCTCCTTATCCGGGTGTGCAGAAAGAGTTTGGGGTTATGGTTTTGTGGGTCACTTATGGTTCAGCCATTAGGATGAGCCAGCATGGAATAACTCATCAGGGTTACAGGTGCAACTGCAAACAGTGGGTCCAATAGAGACATCCAGGTAGAAAGATCAAGAGCAGGTGAAAGTGTTGTAGAAAATACCCTGTGAGGGATTTCCATGCAGTTACATTCAGTCTTCTCCTGGTGAGGATATAAAGAAGAGGTTGTCTTGCTGTGTTTCATAGGACTAGTTACGTGTTGAAAACTGCACCTGGAGATTTCTCTCTGAGCTGGGAACATGTGTAAAGCTAGGTGTGTGACTGGCTGAGTTTGGTGCTTTGTTCCAGAGGGGCTGACCCTGGTTCCTACGTGAGCTGCCAGATACAGATATCTGCCTCTGTGTGAGATTAGCAATGATTTTATACAAGTTTGGGATGCAGGATAAAAGCAGGGTCTGGAGCAGGTGTGATGCTCTGTATCAGGGTGAGATTTGTGCTTCTACTCCTGGCATGTGCACACGCTAAACAGCATTTCAGTGTGCATTGCTTAGAACTTTATTAAGGCAGAGGTGCTGCCATTTGTTACTCAGTTGCTGGAACTGATTTGGATCCTTTGGCTCCTTCTGTCTTTCTCTCAACTGGAAGGTTGGTAGCAAGGCTGGCTGAGCCCTGGTGGAAGGTATCATTGCTTAGTGTACACAGCTGGGAGAGCTTGTCGTTTGCAGTTGTCTTATTTCTTAATGTGGTGTAGTAAATTATAAATGTACACAAACACCTACAGAGTGTTTCATTCATGAGCTGCCAGACTGCAGTGTGCTTTTTGAAAGGGCTGGTTTGGGGCTTGTTTTTGTTTTGTGAGATAATTTCATTATCTGATACCAGGCATTTCCTAAAAGTAAATCGATCACATGAGGACTCTGTGTCCATTAGTGATTCTGCTAATAAAAATTTGGGGTTTTTTTCATTCCATAAAAGACCTTCTGTACCACAGTCTTTTTATGCTTTATGGCAGTTATTAGCTGTTATTAGGTCATTTTAGGAAGGTCATTATTTGCTAATGGGTGTGCTGTGGGGCTTGGAAACATATGCCACAACATCCTGTAGGCCAACAGAAGTATTTGAAAGTATAGATTGTTAGGAAAATATGCAGGAGGGTTGTATAAACAGGGATGGTTATGGGGAGTCCCTCTCGTGGCATTACTCACATGCCTCTTCTGGGCTGCAGCAGTGCTAACAGCCATCCCATTTGTGTATTAAAGCAAGGATCTTCTGAAGTGGAACCACAAATGACAGCAGAATTATGATTTAAGGGCGGTCAGTACTGATGGCAAGCCCAACATAACATACAAGCCTGGCTGCGGTTAGGAGAATGTGCCCATCTAATAAGCAGCTTAACTTGGTGTATTACTGTGAAATAGAAAGAACCATGGAATATGTGATGTGAATAGTGGGCTGGATTTCCCTGTCACTTCGTATTTATGTTCCTGGAGCAGCCCTGGTTTCGCCAGGGTTACTTCTGAATTGTACCCAAGGGAATGAGAGGTGGATTTCCCCCTTCTCAACGCCTTTCTTTTTAATCTGGAAACTGTACTATTATTTCTTTGGTTTAGCCTTAGATTTGAAGTTTTCATATGAGATAAAATGTGTGCTAAATATCTTAGCAGTAAACTAATTGGTCCAAATGTTTTATTTTTCCAGTTCAGTTGCTAACTGATACAACTTCATTCAACTCTATTGAAGAAAATGGGCGTTGTTCCTTTTTCAGTAATAGCAGTTGAACTGGGCGATTAAAGGCCAATTCCAGGAGAGATATTAGCAAATGCTAAGGCTTGATCCACATCACTTTGCAGCCAATAAATCAGCAATTGCTGTCTACACAATAGCAGGTCTAGCAGGGTTTGAGTGTCTTTGAGATTGAGAGTCCTCCTCTTGAGTATTGCTTAAGTTTCCTGAAATCAGTTAAATTGAGATAAAGCCAATGACTTCTTCATGTCTGTTGGAGCTGCTCAGAATTTATGTTCCTCACTGAGAATAGATTGTGCTGTGCTGTGGGTTAGGGAAAGTGGAAACTTTTTTCCGTTGAACTGTAAATAGCCTGCTGAATATTTGTATTCTGAAGGTGTTCAACCAGCCACTGAAACGGTGTTTCCGAATTGCCTTAAATCACTTCCTGATCGTTTCCGTTACAGGTATCCAGGTTTTACTTTTTATAGGCTTTTACATGTGTGAGGTTTCTTTTTAAAATTGTTGTGTCTCCCTTCCCTTCTATCAGGATTCTTCTTTACAACCACGTCTCGGGGGTTTCTTTGTGGAAAGAAAAGCCTGTTGGTACCAGGCTGTATATTTGGGTGTTTCAGCAAAGACCACAAGAAACCAGAGATTCTGTCCTGCACACCTTCCATCTTGATGTTTTGACAAGCCCCATTTAAAAGCTCTTATGGCAAATGATTTTTATGGGCACGTGTGGAGAGGAATGTGCAGAGTGCCTGAGATGGTAGGGACTGGAAGAAGCCTGACAACTGTTTTGTGTAAGATGATCTGTGTTCGGCGGAACAAATGGCGCATTGAGATGACAAATGGAGCGGCAGAGGTGCAGCTGGGCTGTTCCATAGCGGGGACACCGCCAGGCAGCTCCATGGAAGGAGTTTGTAGTCGATACAAACAATTTCCTGTTAGCTTTAAGCTTCCTGATGAATTAATGATATAATTCTCATTGATTTAATTAAATCAGATTCCAGCGGCTTGATTTGCAGAGTTTTCTGGTAGTAGTTTTATAACTAGGTGGACAAATAAATGGCCTTTATTTTCTTGCCTGCTGGGTGGAGTGTCTGGTGATGATTACCGCATTTATCAAAGCGTCCTTCCATGTTGGAAACAGGCTGGTTTCCACTTGTGATAGACAGAAAGAGGGACAGTGATATTCTGGGGCTCACCCAGCGGCTGCTGTGTGATGGGTCAGAGCACAGCAGTGCGGCCGTGGCACCCTGAGAGCCAGGCTGGTCCCACGGGTTGTGCATCGCCCATCCTTGGGGACACACCGTGCCCTTGCCCTTCCTCGGGGGGGCGAGCAAACCCCCAGAGCTGGCACTGCTGCCTGCCCCAGGGCTTGCTGCTGGCACCGAGTCAAGCTCAAGTGCACAGACTTGAGATTTCGGTACCATCCCAGCTTAGCTCTTCACCTGCTGAGAACGTGTGCTAAAGTCACATTGCTCTGATTAGTTTTGGTTTCTCTCACACCAGTTTGAGTTTGAATGTGTGTTGGCTTTGGTCAGGAGATAAGGAAGGAATTAAAGCTGCCTTTTACTTAATTGTTCCTCAACAGTTCAATCATTACAAAATTGCTCCACCCCAACTAGTAAAATAACACTTAAGAAGACCTAATTAGAGTCAATACCTGAATTTTATTTATATCTATCTTTTTACTTTTACTAATTACTGTGCTGAGTGGTAAGTTTAATAATACCAGCTTGTAAGACGAATGACAATAAAAACGTGGGAAGAGGAGAATGCTTGGGTTTTTTCCTATAACAGGACTGGAAGAATTTATACCCATGGATTAGATTTGCAAAGCCTCCAACCCTCCCCATTGGTATTTTTTTCCTAAAAACAAAGATGCTGTCAGCACAAGTCACCATGTCTCCGAGAGCGTAGTTTACCTTTCATAAAAGATAATAAAGGCTTGTATAAATACTCCCCATATGCTGCTGCTGGATTGTATTAGTGAAATATGTCAGTGTCTGTGGCATGTGCAGCCCTGTATTTCATGGCACCGCTTGAAAAATGCAAGACATTCATGTGAGTTATTTGGAAGACAGTGACAAGCCAGTTTGGCAAAGCAGTGTCCTGAAGGGAGCATTTGCAGGCTCCCAACAGAGGCAGAAGTGTGTGACCAGGCATCACCAGCGCTGGGGGAGCTCCAGCCCCTGTGCTGCTGCAAGGATGGATGGCTGTGGGGCTTCCCAGTTTGCTGGGTTTTCCCAGTGTGACCTGTGGACCAAGTGCTTAGAGGCACCAAGCAGATGCCCATGAGGATCTTTGCTGCATGGCTTTCAGAAATTTGAAAGCAGGGTGGTTGTTTTTTTTTTTTTGGTTTTTTTTTTTTTTTTTTTTTTGACAGCTTATGTGCTGTTGGGTCTCTACTATACCATGATATTTCTTAGCCATGTCTTTACTAAGCTTCTTGGATAATCTGTGTGTTGCCAAGACATGCTGCAGAGCTCAGCAGACACAGCAGAATCCAAGGCTGTGGTCAGCCTTCCACCTGCCAGTGCTGGCTGGAGCAGGTTGAACCCCTGTACACCTGGTGCCCTGTGCTGCTGGGTGCAGATGTTTGTGTTGGTGACCAGAGCTGGATTTTTTTGAGCCAGAAGAACAGGGGTGCTCAGGGACAAGCTGGGTTTGGATTTGGGCAGCTGAGGAGAAGATTACCCCAGCCACTGTTCCTGCTGAAGCTGTTGTGCTCTGCCTTCCCCATCCAATACAGCAGGGACAACTGATAGCAAAGAGCAAGCAAGAAGCAGCTTTTGCCTGCATCTTTTTATGATTTTTATCTAGTCCCTGAGCCTTCACTGTATTATCTCCTTAAATCTCTGTGCCTGACACTTTTGCTTTAGCACAGTTGAATGTATTACTGTCCAGGGTTGAAAAAGAAGAGCGTGTGCTTTCAAGCTTCTGTAGGCTTCCTGGGAGGGTTTGGAGTAAATCTCCCAACGTGCAGCTGCCCGCTTCAATTCTCCCTTTTCATGTAGCTCTTTTTTTAGCAGTGAACTATTGGGAGGATGAGTTGCTATATGCAAATTTGAGATTAAACCTTTTGTGTTTCCAGCATTTTCTGTTTGAATTGCTCCAAGAGCAGTTGCAGGTTCCCAGCTTTGGGCTCTGGCTGGGCAAATGCCCCAGCTGAAGACTGGGAGTGTTGCTGCATTTGAGGCTCAGCGTTCCTGGGACAGTGAGTGACAGGATTGATAAAACCTGTGGGTGGGTGATTTGTACTGCAGGCAGGAGCAGAGCAAAATGGGGGCTCTTTTGGTTAATGAATATTGAACTTCTCCTGTCTAACAGCAAGTTGTGTCCTGTCTCCAAATGAGCATCTTTGCAAGAGGCTGAGCTGCAGCAGGGGGAGCTGCTTGGGAATTCATTAATTCCTGTCTGGGTGATGAGTGTGCTCCAAACAGGGCTCTGCTGGTCACCCAACAGTTGGTGCCATGCAAGATGGCTTTTTCTTTTTTCAGTTGTTCAGTTCTAATTATTTTCCTCTCAAAAATCTTCACTTAGGGTTGGATGCTTTTCTCTAGATGCTTTTCTCTAGCTGCCTACATTGCATTTTCTATATGATAATGTTATCAAAGAATTGATGTAATAAATTTGTGCACTCGGCAGTCCCTAAATTCAGCTCTATTTGTGGCAAGAGTTCCAAAAGGCAAATGCATCTCAGAAGCATTGTGACTGTTGCATGAAATGGTAATTGTAATGCATGGAAGATCAGTTGCTGATTTATTTTTATTAGTGCAAATGAAAATTACTATGATGTTTCAAGTAGGGCGTAAAATAATATCTTTAATCTCATTCCAGGAGGAATATTAACTTCACATTTTGTATTTCTTTTCTTTCCCAAACCACTGAAAAATGCTTAGTATGGAATTTGAGTGTCTGTTCTATCATGTTGATGTAGGAAGGTTTTCTCTTTTTTTTTTTTCATGCTCATAATACAAAAAGTGTGTTTTTATTTGTCATGTTTTATGTGGTATAGAAGTTCCAATTCCTTTGATCAGAAAAGTCTCAGTTTTTAAGCAGAAATGTGCATTTATCCCCGTAGACAAAAGCGCATTAGGGAATACTTTTCCAAACAGGTCATTGCAGTTGAACTTCAATTTAAAATCCACCCCGGAGTCAAACATTTGCTCTCAGCAGGAATACCTGGGCAGCCACGGCTTGTGGAAGGGACAGTTTCTACTCTTGGTTTTTACAGGTGAGAACCAATTTGTTCCTGGAGACTTCATAGATACAGAAGTAGCTCCCTGGAAGGCTGGCTGTAAATTGAGGTTCTGAGCAGTGTCTGTGTGCTTGAGTCTCCCTCCACTTGGGGAGTTTCCCCAGCTATCTTGGCATGAGCTGCAGGGAGGATAAGCCCTTTGTAGACTTCAGCTGTGTCCTGTCTGTGACAGGTTAATCTGCTGCCTCGGGGTGGCTGGCAGCACGAAACCAGCCCTGGAAATGGGAAGCAGTGCTCCTTCCTGCTGCCATTTCAGGGCTGGCACGTTGTGAGAGGCACGATGTGTCCCAGCTTTTCTAGCAGCCCTGCATGCTGTGCTGCTGCAGTACAGCCCAGGTCCTTCTGTGAGTGTTATCTGGTGGCACTGGCCATGCCAAACATCCCTGAAGAAAGAGTGAGGATTCTGCCCGTGTGACTTGGCACTCCTGCTCTGAGCTACCAAAACAGAGGAGGGTAAGCAGAGTTGTGAATAACTAAGGGCTTTCATCCCTAGATAGGTTAACAAAGACATGGTTATGGGCAAGCCAGGACTTCGTACCTGCAAGTGAGGACGTGAATATGTATTTCTGTCACATTGTCCTGTCTCTGAATGCTACTGTAAGAGCATTAGGTAGCACTGGTGTTTCAGGGGAGTTAATTGCTAGTCTAAATAGCATTGTGGGGAAAATTGTAAAAGGCCTTGAAGAGAATATTAAAGGATTCGAGTATTGCTTAAAGTATTAACAGAAGATGCACATGTAGGTGTGTGCATGCATGTGTGTAATTGACAAAGCAAAGCCTTTGAATTGGAAATCGTTGGTACAGAAATACAGTTAAAGGTTTAGAATGGACTTAGTTCAAACAGCCACAGGGAGAAGTCAGCAGTAAAAAGATGTATGGCAAGGCATTCACTTCTTTATCAATGTATTGATTATACTGAAGGTGGAGTGTGTGCAGAGATGGGTCTTCTGGTAGGAAAGGAAAATGTATTTTGGGAAATGGGAAAAA
>VZTT01075507.1:8008-21759 GCA_013400855.1 Buphagus erythrorhynchus
GACCATACTCTCTAAAATGAGCTTTAGAGCCTAGAGGGACTTTGATACGCATCAGCTGCATCAGGATCTTGTCAAACACTTTGGGGTTGTGTTGACTGAAAAAGCAAAGAGCCTGGAACATGGACTGCCAGAATTCTGAGAAGTACCTGATGGGGATTTTGGCTCAGGAAGTACTGACAGAGGACACAGCAAGGTTATCAAGCCATCTGGCAGTTCCCAAAAATATTCAAAGGAAATATCAAGCTCCTTATGCCGAGAGCAAGGGAGTACAAAAAAAAGAAGTATTTACTAAAATTAAATCACAATAGGCTCAGAAAATAGTATTTACCTCATGCCTAACAGAACTAATCAATAAATGGTGTCCCATGGATAAAATGCTGAGGAGATAAAAATCTAGAAGATGCTTTGGGAAAACACAGGTAAAATATGAAATAAGCTATGTAGTTGGAAGAGACTTGGATAAAATGAACCACTCCAAGTATCTTCAATACCACTGCAGATACTGAAAGTGCTCTGGGCTAAACTGTTGCATGCTTGCAGGGATGAACACAGAACAACTACCACTCCGTTCATATGCATAGCCAGGACATCAATCAGTGACCTCTTGCTTTTCTGGGGAATTTATGCAGTTGAAAGGCAGCCAGCACAAAAAAAGACCTTTCATACAAATATAGTGCCTCCCTCTGCTCAATTCAGGACTGATTCAAAAGGCACAGCATTTTAGACCCCACAATGCCCCACACAACCAGAAACTTGCTGTGCCAGAAGGAACTCAGATAACAGGATTTTGGCCTGTTCCTATGAAGACACAATACAACCACTGAAAAAGATATTATTGCATGTGGTGTGTCTTCTTGACACCACTGCAACTGTTGTGTCATCAATTAGCTTGAATTTATGGGGACCTGATCTGGCTCACTTGGCCCAGACTCAAAATGCAGTGCTTGTTCATGGAAAAGGCAAAAAATCTCTGGAGGGAGCTTGGAAAATTATCTGTGTACTGCATATAATTAATCTTAGCCAATATGTTCTCTTTGAGATACTGTCCCAGGAAGACTCAAGTTAAAAAAATCTGGTATTAAGCAGTCTCAAGTTGTAACTGTCCAGTACAAGGAGAATGTGGTCATTTTCCTCTGAAAACAAGCCAAAGAAGCAAAACGTCACCTTTTTCATTCTATCCAGAAATATAATTGTAACAGATAACCTTTCTTAAGATGAAAAATAAATCCTTTCATTTCAAAGTTGTGCTTCATGCTAACTTTTTTCTAAAATTTTATTCAAAGTTAACTTCCATCAGCGTGGGGGTTTTTGCTACTCATATTAATTCATTTTGGACTAAGAGCCACATATTTCTAAGTAAAACAAGTTATATGTGAAGATGGACTATTATAATCAGGTTTAATAAGGAACTACAGCATTGTTCAAATGATTTGGTTTAATGTGTCTTGGTCACAGGGATTTATTGATGAATCCCTGTTCTCATGTAAAATTCAGAGACACAAACAAAAGTTACCACATTTCAAACCACACAGATCTGCCTGACTGTAGGCAGCATTACAATCCCCCCACTCCAAATTCTCAAATCCCTGTCCATCTAGACTTTAAACCACAGCTATGTTTTCAGCTACTCCATCACTCTTCCACATGGGGAGAAATGAGAAGTGTCAAGAGCTACTGAACACAATTGCCACGGTTGGTCAGCACATCAGCACTTGAAACAGCTGTTCTTATAATTGTGGTGCACTGAACAATGCACATTCATTAGCCTCTAACTCCTCTATGCTGTTTTTATTATGTTAGACACAGCTCTTAAGTAGGTAAAATTCAGACGTTTCATCTCTTACAACCAATGTACCATGTAAACCCTAACATTTCCATGGACAGCAGACTCTTAACACAGTTTGCATCATCCAAGTCAGATAACCTCACCATTTATGAACACAGGTAACATTTGTGAGTATTAGGACGCAGGAGCAAGGCTCAAAATCAACACAGAGCTCATATCTACTCCAATACTTCTGAAGGCATGAGACTGCTGTGTTTTTCCCATCCCTCTTCATTCCTCACTGTTATAGTCATCATACAACCACCTTTCTTCTATTAAACGTGGGAACATTTCCTTTCCAGTGTATACCTCAGGGGGACAAATTTTCAACACACGAAGGCACACAATCCTAAAGAGGAAGGCCGTGGGGGAAGTCTACCTCTGAACTCGAATCAATCCAAACAGCTCTCAAGAATCAGAGCGTCTGAAAGTTAAATTACTAGGCACTGGGACACTACTGCTTCCCCAACAGCTTTCTGTCTGCTGACACAAGCTTTCCCTACTTTATGTCAAAAAACAAATGGTGCTTGACACAGCATTAGTTTTAACAAGACAGTCCTGCCACATTTTCACCATTTTGTTTGGGTACTTTTCTAAAGGAAGGAAAAAAAAAATTTTGATAACCTAACAATCTTGAATCCCTTCAGCATTGCACACACTATCCACCAGGTTTCCGTTCAGGTTAAAAAACAAAATGAAAAAACCCAGCAAAACCCCTCAAAACACACCAAAGAATTCCAGAAACTATGAAAACTATATCAAAGGTAGGATGACCCACAGATCAACAGCAGCTGCATGGTTCATCAGGAGCTGATGACCAACCTTTCCTCTACTTCCACAGGGTGACACCTGCAGAACTGTCCAGCTCTGGCACTCTACTCCCCTACAGCAGCTTCTGCAGGAACAGATGTTATGAGCTCATTTTGTGTGCACTGGTCATAAAAAAGACCAGATGTTTCAGAAGGAGGAAGAACAATTTTGAGAGACTGTACTTGAGCAAGGACAACATTTGAGGCAGTGAGCATTAAGGAGATACCAAAATACTGTGTGGGTCTCAGCTGGGGAAGGGAAGAGATGTGATATTCAATCCTGCAGCAAGGTCAGCACTGCACAGAGCAGCTGGCCCACGCAGCCTTAGCAGGACAGCCTGCCAGTCCTTCCCTTGCAGACTCCTCTTTGCTCCAAATATCCATCACAGAAGCAAGCACCAGGCAAGTGCATTTCTCTTTTGCGCTCTGCTCCGTGCACTCCTGTCAGTACTGACACATCGTGATTGCGCTTTGTTTTTTATGAGCAGTCAACAGGAATGTCATTAGGGACTCACAGCTCAGCATAGGGAAAACCACCACGATTTCAGGAAATGAGACATGGGACAGCATCCTAAACAGTTACTCTAGGTGACAATTCCCAGGCTATGACAGTCAGATAACAGTGCACTGCCAGCTGAAAACCAATCAACAGCTGCAAGTGAACTGGGTTAGACACTCCAGCAGCCACTGGCTGCAGCAGGGATGCCACTGATAGGACATGGAAGCACAGGAGGCACTGGAAACCTGCCACAATGTAACACTACCTGGCTCCCAGAATGAGGCTGGATTTCCTCCAGCCACAGATACAATGTATTCATTTACAGTTTAAGTGGAAAACGGCTCGTAATGTTTCAAATAATTGAAAAAATTTTCCTTATCCTAGTGAGCAGGGAAAAGGTCCTTGACCAACGGATTTGGCTCAGTCTTCTAAGCCTGACCAACAGTAAAAGCTCTACAGTGCTGAAAAAGAGAATGTACTGATAACAGAAAAAAGCTGCACACAATGTTCCAGCCCCACTCAGAGGAACTTGGAGAAAGCTTTGTCTTTGTCTGACCACATTAAGCCAGGAACAACACTCAACTTCAGGCATTTTGCTGCATCAACTCGATTTCCTTCAAAGCTATCAACTTCTGAAGAACCACCTGTCATTCTGGTTTCAGTTTATGATAAAGCCCTGTAGAACAAGAAGCTTAATGTTATCCATAATTTCTTTTAAAATTTCAACTAAGATTATGATTAGAAACCAGTAATTTTATATGAAAAAATGCAGATATTAATTTTACCTCAAACAGTGTAGAAACATGGGAAAATAAAGTGGAAGAAAAAAATAACATCCTGCAACCATCACTGGCAAAAGCAAAGTTCTCTCCCCTGCTATTTGTATGCCTCTCAAACTGTTTCCCACCTCCTTTACTGGAAAAACATTCTGCAAAAAAATAACCATTTCCAGTGCATTTTTCAGAAGACAGAAGAGTAGTATTTCTTTCACAGTACCTCAACCAACATCAGCACTGACTATCACTAGCAGAAACATCTGAATTCACAGTCAGAAGATCCTCTCTCACTTCTGTTGTTACTTCTAGGACATCTTGAACAGTTGAGATCTCGAGACTGAATTTCTGGATGCAGTTTTGTTGCTTTGCTTAGAAATGGATTTAGAATTTGCTCTCAACACTGCTGTCAGATTTCCTTCTCTTTGGCATAACGAGCAAACATGATTTAAACAAGATCCAGGTTGTGCACAACTGACAATTTCTCCAATAGCTGCCACCTCTTTTTTTGGTGTTTCATATATCATCCTTAAATCCCTTGCTCCCTTCATGACCTTCTTGTAGCTCCCCTCAGTGTGTCACTGTGCACTGAGTGAGACAAGCTCAGCTGCCTGAGAGCTGCTCAGTGCTCAGGGACTGTGGGTGGAAGGACAACCATTCCAAACGTGTGACTGAGGTCACACCATGCAGCAAATGTGCTCTCACAGAGGGGAAAGGGAACACCTTTCAAATCATCACCACAGCACACAGCTCGCTAAACTTCATAAACTGAAAAAAAGCTACACCAAGATTTTAACACTGGGTCTAGGTAAAAATCCTTTCTGCCCACTTCCTCTGTGACAGACTAGCTGCTTTGACAGAACTGGCACGTGAGTGTTCTCAAGAAATAAAGCAAAGTGGTTTCAAATGGTTACTTGTGTCACAAAATGGATTCTTAAGCTGTCCTGTAAGTCACGCTGCTTGACCAATAATTAGATAAGTACACAAGAGAGACATTAAAGATTCATGTTTCCCATTTTAACAAATACCAGCCTGTCAGAGGTGCCAGTAATGTACATCTGCAGAAATCTGGAAGTAAACACATAAATAATATGCAACAACCAGCCACTTGCCGCTAATGTTGTGCCTAACGTTACAATACAAAATAAAACCATTCTTCCCCAAACTGGGAAAAACAGAGAAAAGTAATTCAATGCTGCACCCTTTTTCACTATATTGTTTAAATGGAAGGAATCCTGCATTGCTGAGATACTTTTAATTCTAAAGTACACTGTACTCTTCATCCTCCCCCTCTCCAAGGAAAGAGCCTTAGCACTAAAACTTAAGAGATTAGTGCCCAGCAGGTGATGATTACAGTGGCACAAAATGCAAGAACCACAATATTAAATTGTTCAATCAGCTTAAGAAGAAACAAAAAGCCCCTCACAAACCACACAACTAAAAGCACCAATCATACCCTTTAAAGTTTCTGTCTGAGCAGAAAAAACACTCTCAATACAGCCCTTTCCACTAGACATTTAAGACCCACTGAAGGACAGAAGCCTCTTCCCACTCCTTGACAGTGCAATTCAGGGTCAGCTGTACATGAGAACCATCTAGTGATAACCAACCTATTGCTTAAAAATATAAATGCATGAAAAACCCCACAATTTGTATACATGTGTTCATTTGATATTCCAGTCAGGCCCTTGCTACCAAGAGGTCAGTACACTCACTCTGTGCTTACTGCACTCCTCACCAGATGCTTGCCAAACCCAGGAATAATCACTACAGAAATGAGCTTTATAAGGTAAAATAACACTGTGTAAAATAAGCATATAAATAAAATGCAGGTACAGTCATTCAGTTAAGGATTTTGTCTTAGCTGCAACAAATTTTTTAAACATCTCCAACTTTGGAAATTTTTTTGTTTTCAAGACAAATTGTTTCACCATTGTTCAGTGTCTGGGCCACAGGTTAACAAGGTCTGCTTGAGTCAAAATATTTATGTGCCTACTTACAATCAGTGACAGACAATTACTTACCCTTAGAGAATGGTATCTTGTGTGACGCTGCCTGCAGGACTCTGCAATAAAGATGAACTAAATACTTACCATTCCAAAGCATCAAGCTTCCTGAAGTCTGTTTCATCTCCATCTTCTCCCTTGGTACAAACCTGTGAAATCTTGTCCAAACCAAAAGGCACGACACATTTTAAAAAGTAATTTATTTGTGGACAGAAGAAGACTTTATTCGGTGTTTACCTCTTTCTGCGGCACATATTGACCTTCACGTGTTTTTAGCTGATTGCAGTCACCTTCTTTCTTCCTGTTGTTTATAGGTCCTATGCATGTTCCCATAGTTATTTTTAAGTGTTCTTGAATACTGATGGCAACTGTGATGGCATTTCTCAGTGTTTAAATTAATATAATTAAAAATAGTAGTGACTACACATGGTGTGCCTCATGGGCTGCCCAAGTAAACAGTGGCAGTGCATATCCTGCTAGCGATTGCCACACACAAAAAGAAAAGTCCATGAAAAATTCATGTTATTCACTCTACAACAGATGCTTCACATTTTCATCCAATATTTCGTCCAAATAACCACTTAGCTTGCAGTATTTTGGCTACCCTACCTCAAATATTTGGGCTACCCAGTGCAGTAGTCTAACACATCTAAGTTTGGAATTTGTTTACGTTCTCCTTTAAAACTAAAAGAATACATTTTAAGTCAGAACAAAATTCTTCCTTGTTGCTGTTCCAGAGGGAAAGTGAAATTCCTGACTTCAATTCTTAATTGAACATTGAAGGCTATTCATGCTTTATAAAACCCCGGACAAGGAACATAGACAAAAAAAAACCCCTCTCTTGATACTCCAATGGAAAACCAAAACCTTCTCTTACTGGTTACGAACTCGGCTGGATTTCACAAGTTTCACCAGAGTTACAAATGAGAAGGTTTTTCTCTCCTTAACATTTTCTATATTCTAATAATACAGAAAATAAAACTTGGAGCTTTGACTAGCTCAAAGTCTCAACTTTTCTTTTTTCCCCTTGAAATCAACTCTTAAGCATTAAAAATTGTAGAATTAACTAAACATATTTATTACACAGGCGTGGTGGTGTGGAGCATCAAACCCCTCAGTAAAGTGTCAGTCTTTGTCACTAACCTTCATTTTTCCCCACAGGAAAGCGTCTGGGATCTGCTCACCGCACTGCTGCCTCCACCAGCATCTCCTCTTCTGTCCTGTCCTTCCACAGCACTCAGAGTGGGAAAAGCAGCTCCATCTTCTCCTCAGAAGCAACATCACAAAAGTCAGCATATTTTATTGCCTTCCCTTAAACACGTACTCCCCAGCATCTGCTTCTCCCTCTGTGGCCGTCAGGGCCTTTATAGATCTTACTTGATCCACGGCCCCTCGGGAGCATTATTTATTAAATAAACGGGCATGTTGTCTCTGCCACCCCCCAGCATTTGCACTAAGATTTTTAGTAAGAGCAGCCACTACCCATGCCTTTTCGAAACACCCAAAGCCCACCCTGCTGCTGCAGCCTCCCCTCACAGGTCAGGCATGAAGACTCACCATTTTCTCTCCGCTCACCTCTGGCCAATCGGGACCCACCTCTCAGCTATTTCTTCTCTCTTTGCAAAGTCAAGACAAAACTTAAACCTTCCCCTGAGCTGAAGGGCCCCTCAAACCCCCTCTCTCAGCGCACGGAGGGGCCCTCCCGCCCGCGCTCCCCTCAGGTGCCCGCTCCGCCATCGCGCCTCGCCGCCACAAAATGGCGCCGACGGGCCAGCCACACAACGGGGCCTCCCGCGCCCCTGCGACGGGGCGGGCAGGGCAGCTCAGCCCTGGCGCCAATTCCCGCCCGGAGCGGAGCTGCGGGAAAGCCGGAATGCCCCAACGCCGAGCCTGGGAGCCTGAGCCGCGGGCTGGGTTACCCCCGCCCCTCACGGCACAGCTCGGACAGCCAAGCACTTCACTCCCGGAGGCCCAGGACTTCCTTCTAAACAGCCGAGAAACACGCCTCTGATAATAAATACCCTCAAAAAAACTTCCACGTAGTCAGTGCAAAATGTGACTTCTTCCATGAAGTCACTTCAAAACAACAAAAAAAAGAGATAGGAAACACACAGGCCAGTAGTCAATCCAAGTGACCAGCGATGTTGTTACCTTGCATCCTGAGGAGGCCGCCACCTTGCCATTTGAAAAAAAAAAAAAAAAAAAAAAAAAGGGAAAAAAGCATTTGGGGTTTCTAAAGCACCATTTTGGCTACAAGATACACTCGTTTATTGGGAGAAGACCACTCTATGTGTTAGCCACGGGGGAGCTGTAACCGTGGCAGTAACAGAGTCCTGCTCCCCGGTACCAAAGCACATCAATCGCTTGGTGGAAGCTCTGACAAACCTCGCAGAAATGGCTGGGCCAGCCTGGGGAGGTAAACAACATGTTGACAGTACTGTATTAATCTCAGCACCAAGAGGAAAGGACAGATGGACTCACTTTTCCTCTGAAGGATAAGTGTGAGGTTGTACCAGGCAGCTTAAATAACAGAGAGGAAAAAGCAACAGAGATGAGGGAAGGAGAGGAAGGAAGATTGACAAGATAATTTGCTACCTATTGTTTGTGTTTCAGGTAACACACCTCATCGCTCTCTATAATAAAGCTTTCAAAGTTTCCCAGATGCTCTCCAAATGGAATCCTGGCATAAAGGCATTTTTATGCATGAATGCATTATTTTCTCTTTATCTGTGTGTATTAAGGACAAACTGGAACCTGCTCTACCGAAGTTCCTACCTACTCTCCTAGGCATAGATGAAACACAGAGTAACACTTTCCAACAGTAACAGTCTTGAAGGGAAACGAAGTAGCAGAGCAAAATGAAAAACACCCAATTCATTTCCCCTTGGATTAGATAGAACTGTCTGCCAGCTGAGCTACTATTGCCTGCAGCACAGACACCATATTCTGCCTTGACCTTTCCATTTTTAGTCCTACCAGGACTGATAAGAGATGAAAATGAAGGACAACTGGACTCTACTTCAGCAGATGGCATCTTTGATCCCAAGTCTGGGGCTGAACCAGGGCTCCCAGGCTGTGGTTCAGGGTACTTGGGCAAGCAGGACTTGCCAGTTCTCAAACAGCCTGAACCAGGACAAACTGTTTCAGCCACTTGTGTCCTTGGAAATGTCCATGTTTTGTTTGAAAAAGACAAGCAAGAGAAATACTGTCTCAGCTTTGGGAGTCACCCAAATCGGGCAGATGGAATCCTGTCACTTTGCTTGAACAGTTATTCACATCCCCCCTTGGACTCAGCTCTTCTTTCCTTTAACCACAGACTGCAAAGTTGTGTTCTGCAGCAAATTCACCTCACACAGCTAGACCCATTCATTGACCTTGATGCTGATGCTGTGTCCGGCTCCTCAGGGACATAACACAAGATCCTGTCAATATTACTTTAGAAATAAATAAATAAATAAATAAATCCACCAAAAACTGGTTTCTAACCATAAATCTAAAAGCTATATCAAAAGAATATATCAACGTCATTTTCTTTTGGTGAGAGCACATGACTCCAGGAAGATTTGTCTGCACAAGAGGTCACACGTATAATGTGTGCAAATTCAACAGTTTTGTGTGCAGTTTTATTTTCCAAAAAACAAAGAAAAAAATTGGTACCCCAAGTAGTTTCAAATTTGAAAGCATATTGACTGAAGTAAAGTCCGTCTTTATACTGCAGAACAAAAGATGCAGCACATTTTATGTGTCTGATGGCATCTCAGGAAAAGTTCACAAATACAAGGAGACTGATTGCAACAAGGAGAGGGCAGACCCCAGAAGCCTGCACTGTTCACTAAAAAAAGCCGTAAGATTTCCCCCAAGGCACAGGAAATCCCATAGCACAGTGACTTGACCTTTGACAGGTGCTGTCACAAAGCCAATGGACACCTAGTTTTTTGTGTACATTTTTTTTTCTATGGGTATTTCTGCTCCAGGAATATTTGGACAGCTCATAATAGTCACTGTACTTGCATCTTCTGATACTGAGCCAGCTGCCAGCAAAGTGAAATGGAGAAGAAACATATTCTAAGATTCTGCTGTTCTATCATCTGTTCAAGGTCATATTTGAGAAACTAAGACCTAAGGAGATGTCATTAGGACCATTCAAGCATGTTCTGGGCAGAAGACATCGCTTCAATTAATGCAACTCTCTGAGAAGACAGCCTTTAAAAAAAAAAAAAACAAACCAAAAACCAACCAACAAAAACCAGCTGGAACATCTTAAAGGGGGGGGAAATACTGAGTAGAGCCAAGTATGAAAATTTTCAGTGTTGATCTCTGATCAGGAAAGAAGAGTCTTTGATAGAAATGTGGCAATACTTCTGCAAAGATCAGAACTAGAAGCTGCAGTTACTTCAGATGCTCTGCCCACAAAGAACCTTGTCATTTTTTACTTAATCGTTTGTGATTATGAAATGAGTTTATAAAAAAGAAGGTTATTAATAATTCAGTTTGAACTTCTACTTGGAAATAATCATACATTACAGCACTTCTGATGGAATAATTATTGACTACTTATTAATTTATTAACTTAGATATGTTAACAAGATTTTGACACAAAATTGTTAAGAGTATAGGGCTTGCCATTCCTATTGATTTTCACAAAGCACATATAAAGAAGTACTTTATTTATAAAGCTTTATTTTTGTTACAGTAAGTTTAACTTCCTGATTAAATTTCAGACAGGTGCACTGCAATCTCTCTCTCCAGCTTTTTTTGCCAATAGATCTCAGAATCTTTGTGGAAATGAAACCTTATTTTAAAAGCTAAACCACCTACTGGGATTTGTTCTTAAGTACCTGCCTTCTGCCAGCCAACAGGTCACACCTGAGACACGGCTGTGATCTCATTAAACACCACTGCACTGCCTCACTTCAGCCAGGAAAGCACTGAAGGGATAAACATGATAGAAATATTTTTTTAAAACCATGTAGTTTTTAACTATTGATGGATATTTCAGGAAGTATCCATCAAAAGTTAATACTAATTGCAAGATCCTGCTCTACATGCTAGAGCTGTTGAAGAATTGTTACCTTAATGTGGTTGATGATTATTAAGATATCTGTATAGGTTTTCTTCACTGCCCTTAGCTGGTTTTCACCCCCTGCCATGACTTGCACGAAAGGCTTTAAAGGCAGCCTGGCTGTGCTGTCTGCTGGGAGCCACTGCAGAGCAGCAATAACAAAGACCAGCATTGCAGCAGTGTCATAGAACACCAATGGGGTTGAGATAGGCCTGAAATCAAAACCTAAACTTAATAAATTTGACCCCTGTAAATGGCCTAAACATGTCCTTGTGCTGGGGAAGGCAGAAGCGGCGAGCAATTCGGCTGGGGAGAAAGTCGATAAATCTGGGAATGAGCTCCAAGGAAAAACGTACAATGATTATTTCGAATCACAGAACAAAGAACCTGGAAATACCTCAAACACATGCAGAGCAGAGGGGGATGCCATTAAACCCTGATCCTGAAATTTGTGGCTCAGTACTGTGTCTGTCAATTGAGTTAAATCCAGGTAACAGGCTGTTAGTCTGTTCTCCTCCCACAGCAGAAAGGAATAGGTTACATGCAACCTCCCATTAGGGGAAGGTCGCTAAAACTTTCCTGAAGAAGGCACTTTTGGCTGCCTTGGGGACTAATAATACATTTTATTCTGCTTTTGGAGAAACTGACTAAAGCTCCAGTGCCATTTAGCATCTTCTTTCACAGATAAGCAATTGTCCTGGACAATTAAACAACTGCAATACAGAGCCTGGTGAGAGTCCCTTCACTGCCAAATGTCTCTTTGACTGAGCAAACAACATGTTGAAGGGTGAAAAACAGAACCTTCTTGGCTCAGAAGAGCTCTGCAAGCCTCTTCCTTTTCTTTCCTTCACTTTCACGGCTTGGTGCTACTCTGAACAAGGTATTGACAGGTGTCCCAATAAAAATGCCCTTTTTCTCATCAGTGGTAGAATTATCATCTGCAAGATACTTGCCCTAAATCCTATTGGAAATCTTGACAGGGGAGAGAACCAGGATCTTGTTCAGACACAAACAGAAAGAGCAATAAGCCAGAAATTTCTATGCGGATCTGAAACTTTCCCTTAGTATTGATCAGCAAAATACATATCCCTTTCTGCAAAAAGAGGTGACAAAAATCCTGTCTTTTGCCCAAGCTGAAAATTGAGTTTCCATGATTTTTCTAAAGTTTGTGATTTTAATGAGACATTTAAAAAAGTAATTAACATGAAGGACTACTTCTCTAATTATAATAACCTTTCCTATTCTTTCAGAATAAATTTTGTTGAACACATTTCATGTGATTTGCTTCATTATCTTTTCATTTAAATCATCTTTGATGACACACCATTTAATTAGGTTTATTGTGCAGGTACGGATGGTTAAACTTGTGCATTCAGCACATGCATTCCATTTGACTAGCATAATATATCTTATTCATGCCACTGTCACCATCCATTACAAAAATTAACAAGGCATCATCCAGTTAAACTAAGTTTGCAAAATGTTGTTTATGAAGAATTTTTCTTTCACACCATTATAGGATCCCTTATTGATGACTTTGCTGGTGTTCTGTGATCCCAGTTATAAATATTTACTTGTCAACAAACTGTGAAATGTTACCTTCCAGGGAGTCAGCCAGTGTTCTCCTCTAGTCATAAATATGATTCCATTTGTTGTAGTATTATTAATGTTACATTTTTTTCTGTAAAGAGATTTTACAGCCAGGAAAAGAAAGAAAATTGCCTAGTAGTTAATAATGATCATTTTATACATACACAACCAAAACCTCCCATAACTTTCAAATTTACTTTGCCCTGAAGCAAGAGGTATATATTCACATCTTGTTAAATTCGCAGATAAATATGTATTCCTGCATGGAAACTTGTTATTGTCAAGATATATTGTTCAATGGGAAAAAAATAAAAAAGTATTGGCAGAATATCTCCTAGAATTCTGGCTGTGACCACTAAGGGTCCTACAAAATCCCTTCTGCTTCCATTATTTTAACAGCTGCTTTTCCAAATGAAACAAGATTTGCAGGGAAGAGGCACATGCTGACTTAGATGAGCTGATACAATAGTCAGACAGAATCAAGTCAGCCACGGCAGTGGATTTGGTGTGCACCATTAAATTAATAATTCTGCTGCTGGGCCTCTTTCTAAGCTGATCTGTTGGGATAGGGCACGAGGCAATAACACTGAAGAGCATCACAGGACCAAACTCTCCTTGGCTGACATCCCAACTTGAGAGCAGTGGTGCTCACAGCTGCAAGTGTGCTTGCTGGAGTGCCAACAGTTTCCCCCAGCAAAAGGAGCTGCTGGGCTACTCCTGCAGTAGATTCAAGTCCAGGATTCTGAGATTGCCAGAACTAAAAACTAACTAGTCATGAGTTGAAATAATTTCAGCCACAGGACCTCTTCTCCAGAAAAGTGCTGCTACCACTGCTCTGTGCTTCACTGTAAAATAGCTTCACTTTCAGCTTCTCTTTTCTATCAGTTGCTCCACTCAACAACAAAAAAGCAAAACTGCTGTGACCACAGCAAAAAAGAACAGTCCTTCTCATGGTGGGTCCCTTCTCCTAGGATCGTGCATTCAGTAACTGTTTCATCAAGGAATGTCAGGCAGGTGCTCCTAGACAGGCTCAGAAAGATGCAGCTCACATAAGAACAAAACCAGGCATAGAAAAAGATCTTTTAAATTCCTGCAGAACATCTGAGGGAAAATAAATAAAAAGGGCCAAGGGCTGGAGGCTCCTTTGGAATAACAAAGCTATTTTGTAGGTCAAGCTCCTTTTGCTG
>VZTT01075509.1:0-16762 GCA_013400855.1 Buphagus erythrorhynchus
CAGAAATGGTTAAGCGAGATGTTTGGAAATAATTTTGCTGAATAAATGAGACTTTTTCCTGTCAGAACAAGAAAATGTTTTTTCACAGTAGCAGTAACTATAATAGCTGAAGAAAACTCAGGTTGCAAGTTTCTTTTCTAAGCTGTTTGTTAGTCTAGGTAATACCATATTTGAAAATTGCAAGAGGATAAATTACAGTGGAATAAATTATGAGAAAGAGAAGGAAACTATAGCTTCTGAGAGCATAGGGATTTTAAGTTCCTTTGCTTATATTAAGTTATGATATAGAAAACACTTTATAACANTAGAAAACACTTTATAACACACAGTACACCAGCATTTCTGAAATTGGATAGAGTCAGTACTGTTACTTGCTACTCTTTTGTTAAATTTTTAAGACTTACTGCCAAGAAACCAAGTTAAATATAATCCATTTTTTCTACTAGCATAATTTTGTATTGTGAGAGTGTCCTTATCATACTGAAAAATAGCCAATTCTGTTTTACTTTCTATAGGTTTGTAAGAAGATTGCTGTATTTTTACAAGCCTAGCAGTAAGCTCTATGCTAACCTGGATCTGGAATATACCAAGGCGAAGCAGCTCACTGTTGTTGGTTGTCAATTTACCGAATTTCTTCTTGAGTCAGAGGAGGTAAGAAATTTTCAGCTACAAGACTGGAAGTAGAATGAGTAATCTTTCTGAATGCCACCTGGAGAAACCTTAATTTTTGGTAAAGACTTCTGAGATTTTGGGTGTTAAATCTAAAATCATCAGTGTAATTAAGAAATACAGTGTGAAATATTGAGGAAGATGACTATGTTTATGTAAAAGTTTTATTAAATAAGCTTTGTTAAATGCAACTTAGAGCTTGAAGGAATTTTTTTTATTATTTATGCTATGTATAACCTTCCTTTTCTAACTGCTTGTTTTGTTCTAAAGACTTGTGCCTCAGGTCAGAGGAAGATGTCATTGAATAATACTTCGTCCTTTTCCTGAAAAGAGAGAATTAGTCCTAAGATGTTTCCATGCTTAGCTCTTTATATTTGCCTTGAAACTTTTTCTTTAGTCTGAATTGTTTTCCAGCCTGCATTTCTGTTTTGTGTCTGTGTTGTGTTTGTACATTTTAAGAAATTTAAAGTAATGAGTTTCAGTAGAGGAGAGACACATTTCTATTACTAACAGATGATATTCCTCCTTCTTTTGCTAGGATGGACAAGGTTACCTGGAGGAATTGGTTAAAGATATTGTACTTTGGCTCAACTCTTCATCAGGCATGAAACCTGAACGTAGTCTTCAGAATAATGGGTTACTAAATACCCTTAGCCAGCACTACTTCCTGTTTTTTGGTACTTTATCTTGTCACCCTCATGGAGTGAAAATGCTTGAAAAATGTAATGTGTTTCAGTGGTGAGTACTTTTATTTGGTTTGAATTATACTTGCAGTGTAATAGTTATGCAGTTTTAAACTGTGAAGGCTACCATCTAAAAAGCTGGAAACTTTAAGGTTATTTTGGTGTAATTTCAGGTAAAGGTTCCCATTTTTTTTCTAAGGTCTTCTAGTCTGTCATTACTAAGCAGACGGAGATGATTATGGCATAAACAGCTTCCTTTTTCCTTTCCACACCTATGTGACAGACATGAGTATCAGGAAGGATTATAGTGTGCTGAAAGATGCTGTGTGGGGAAATAAAAAAACAAACAAAACTCAAAACACATAAACCATAAAAAAATGGCAGGTACCATACTATCTGTGAAATGTTGATGTATATTGCACTTAAAACTTCAGTCCAGTATATTTGAGTGAAGTTCTGAAGCTCAAAATTTTTTTCAGTAAAAATAACTTAGCTTCCTTTGGGAATAAATTTGCTAGTGACTAGTACTAGTTTATCAACATATGATAAACTTTAAGCAAAAATACAAGTGTTTTAATGTACACTTTTTTGTATTTTATTGTTGATTTTGTTGATTTTCAGAAAGCAAGTTTTTTACTGGCTTCAGAAAACTTGATATACAATGAAATCCAGACAGTTAATAGGACTAGCTTAATGGCAAGCTTTATGCACAATGTTTTACAATGAAAAATTGTTCACAGAGCTTCACGAGCATTAATTTTTATACGTATAATCACAAAATATGCTGACAAAATTTTTACAGAGCAGTTATAAAAGGTGTTGGTTTGGGGTTTTCCCCTTGCAGTTCAGTGCATTATTTCATCCCTATTTGACTTTATAGTTATAACGATTTAAAGTTACTCCATTTCATACAAGAACATACTTTGTATTCCACATTTATAGTACTAAAAGTATAATTCAAACTACTTAAGTTCAAATTTTTGATGGTTCAAGTAGGTTCAAATACTGGTTTTATTTTCTTCTTCCTCCCCTTCCATACATCTAGTCTTCTTAATCTTTGTTCTCTGAAGAACCAAGATCACTTGTTAAAATTGACTGTTTCTAGTCTGGATTATAGCAGAGATGGATTGGCAAGAGTCATCCTTTCTAAAATCCTGACAGCAGCTACTGATGTAAGTTCAGTTCAACTTACCTTCCTTTGTTATTGCCGTCTATACATTTATTTTATTATTCAAGGTGTATGACTTTTATTTTTAAACTGTTATATATGAAAAGGGTTCTTATTTTTGTATTCAAAGACATAAAACTCCTACGAGTGTAGCTTTTGAATATGTTGTGAACTTCATACCCTGTATTGTATTTGTGATCAAGAAATTAACTCCTTCAAATAGAGCTTTCTCCCATGTATGATGGGGGCTTAAGTCTTGATATGTATAACTAAGTGTAATGTGATTGTTTAGGTCAGTGGCATCTTAAATCAATTGTGAAGGTGTTGTCACAAACAGAAATCTGTATTCCTAGCAGCATGTTAGCCTTCTAGTAGCAGATACAGTTCTGAGAATGATTGAGGTTACTCAGTGCATTGGAGTTAAGTAGATGTTATAGCTGCTGGAATGAGGGATTGGTTCAGAAATAGGCGTTGGGATTTGTTCTTTTGAATCAAAGAAGGTGAATGGATAAAAAATAGGTGGATTTGGGAGAGGAAACTCTTGACTTTTAAGGTAACATTGTTAGACAAGCAAGCACTGGTTTCAGGGAGATAGATGACAAGAGGTTGAAATATAACTAGGGAAGAATGTTCATTACTTCAAATGAAGTTGTTTCTTTTGTCTGAACAGACTGAGTGTGTTCTAGAGTAGATACAAGAGAGAAAAAGATAGGTACTAGCTTTAAATGTCTCACTATTTTGCAAGAGGAGGACATAAATTGAGGATATTTCTCTAAGACTGTCAAAGATATGATGATTCTTATGGATAAAGAGTGGAGTCAAAGTATTGAAGATAGTTGAGGTTGAAGGACTGACTTATTGAAAGATAAAGCTCCCTACTGACTATAATTTTTTAACTGGGTTTTAGTATCTCTTCAAAAGACATAATAATACAATAATAAAAGATATAGGATTAAACACTTAGGGTGACCAGTTACTTGTGATCTTAGATTCAATTTTCACATTTGATAAGCTAGAAATAGCTGTCTAATAAATTGTAATTTTAATTGATAAGGTGTGCATCATGGTTGCTTGCTGCAAAATACAATTAATGAAAGGTATTTTTAGAAGTTATAAATCATTAACTGTGTTAGTTATTTTTCTTACTTTGCAGAGCTGCAGGTTGTATGCAACAAAACACTTACGGGTGTTGCTGAGAGCTAATGTAGAGTTCTTCAGCAACTGGGGGATTGAGTTACTGGTGACCCAGTTACATGATAAAAATAAAACTATTTCTTCTGAGGCACTTGATATTCTAGATGAGGCGTGTGAAGACAAGGTGAGCATCCCTTCTCTTTTTAACCTCTTTTTACTATGCTGCTCTTAAGATCTTCACCACCCCCTTCCCTAGTAGCAAAGTACAAATATGCAAGAACTTACTGAGGGTTTCCTTTTTCAATGGTCATTGATGGACTTAAAATAGTTCATAAGACCCCTTTGATGAAACTACTGCAATATTACTTACAAGAAAACATAGACTTCCGGATTATGCATGTATTGAAATACAAATTGCAACTTATTTTGTGTATTATACTTCTTGTAAAGTAATTTATATTTAATGACACAAGATAGCTAAAATTGATAACATTAGGATTAAGTTGGCATTTGATACTTCTTCTATACTTTGATATTTGTTGCTTCATTGCAGGCAGAGTGTTGTAGTTATTACAGTTTTCAGAATTATATAGTGCTCAAATACTCCTTCTGTGTTCTTAATTATTTTAGGCCAATCTTCATGCCCTTATCCAAATGAAACCAGCTCTTTCTCATCTTGGAGACAAGGGTTTGCTTCTACTCCTAAGGTGAATATGAATATGTTGAATATGCTGTTTGACTTCTGACTGTGGAAACAAATAAATGTTCTTTCTGTTCAAATTCTGGAAGTTATTTAAAGTAGAATGTTAACTGTGTGATGGTTTTTTACAGATTTCTGTCCATCCCAAAGGGGTTTTCGTATCTAAATGAAAGAGGTTATGTAACAAAACAGATGGAAAAGTGGCAAAAGGTAATGCTAAGAAGAAAATGTTTGCTAGATAGGAGAAGGAATGGTGTAAATATGCAGATTTAGAGTAGAGATTCTTAAAAACAATTGCATTTTAATGTACCTGTAAAGCTTATGCAAATACATTTATTGCATCAGTGACATAATGTTTTTGCTGGAAAAGGTTGACAGAGACTTACAGTTCCATAGCTTCTGTGTACATGTGTGCTTCTGATTTACCAAGACCTTTATATAATTTTGGTATTTCAGCAAATATTTCAGGAGTGTAGTGACCTTCTAAAATAGGTTGTTGTGGAAGGTCATTATCTAGAGAAGTGTGCAAAAGAATGCTACTTTTCAAGATACCTGTTACCTCTGGTTGTTGGTAATTAAAGTTAAAGCTAGAGCTCATGAAGACAGAATTGGCTGATGCTGTTAGGAAGTAAAGAGGAACACAAGACCATTGAGAAAAATCCATTATTGTCATAATCTGAATGAAACTCTTCCTATGTTATTTTGGTTTTGTAATTGACTGTAAAAGATTGGTCTCATTCCTGTTGGCAACTCTTTTAATAGTTTATGTCACTTCTCAAGGAGTACTGAAATGCATGATGATCTATTGAAATTATTTGAGTGTGTCAGATGTGCAGTATTTCTTCCTTTTTTTAATTCCCTGAAATAATTATGAAATCTGTTGTTGACTCTGCAAACTCATTATATGTTTGAAGTGCATTCATTTTCTTGAGTCCACCTTCAGATCATAAAAGAATTCAGTCTTTCTTAAGGAACCTTTCTCAATTATCTCTTCCTTATGAAGTGTCATACTATAACACCATGAACCACTAAATGTACTGTGTCAACCCTCATCTGTCTTCATACAGGAATATAACTTAAAATATGTTGAATTGATTGAAGAACAACTTAATGAAGCACTTACAACATACCGCAAACCTGTTGATGGGGATAACTATGTTCGTCGGAGCAACCAAAGGTAAATTTGGGAAAATGTGTTTGGAGGCACAAGCTGGCGGGACTGATCAGGAGAGCTGTAAACTGAAATGTATGAGGGAAAGGGGTACCAACAAGATTTCAGTTTATTCTGCTCCTGGAGCAGTACATCAGCACAGTATGAGAAACACACAGGATGACCTGGATGCATTGCTTAGCTCCCAGAGTTTTAATACTATTCATTTCAGAGCTTTTATATAATTAGAGCTTTAACAGAACTCATTTTATTAAGACTTGGTGGATTGGGTCCCATGACTGGAGGGCTACAGGCTTTTCAGGAGGGATGGGCAGATGGATGTGTCACTCTATATAAGGAAGAGGTTTGATTATACAGCCCTTAGAGTTAGTGGTGAAGTGGTTAAGAACCTCTGGTGAGGACTTAGGGGATGGAAAACAAAGGAAGTGATGTAGTGGGTGTCTGCTACTGACTGCTCAGCCAGGATGTTAGTACTGATGAGTCATTCTCCAGACAATTAGGAGAAACTTCTGGATCAGTAGCTCTTGTTCTTATGGGCTTCCTATGGAAGATTTCAACTTCCAGGCATCAACTGCAAATATTGTAGTGCAATGACAAGCAGCCTTGGAAATTCTCTGTAGGAGAAATTCCTATCCAGAGAAATTCTCTGTAGGAGATGTCTTCTTTGCACAGGTGCTTAGTGAGCCAACTAGGAAAGATGCCCTCCTCAACTTGCTGTTTGTGAATATAGGGCTTGTGGGAGATGTGATGGAGGGGAGTTCTCTAGGTCACCGTGATCATGGCATGGTTAAGTTAAAATTTTTCAATGTAATGAGAACAAGCAAAGCAGAGTTCCTACCCAGGGCTTCAGGAGAGCTAACCTGGGGTGCTACTTTAGCAGAGAACATTTTTGAGGGCCAAGGAGTCCAGAAGTGCTGGTCCATCTTTAGGAGCTATCTTTTAGAAGCACAAGAGTAGGCAATCCCATGGTGTAAGTCAAGCTAGTGGGACAGAACAGGGTGAACAGGGAACTCATCATGGAGCTCAAGAGGAAAAGGAAATCATATGATGTCTGGAAGGTCACCCTTCACAGGAAGACTATAAAACTGTGATTCACATAAGCAGGGCGAAGGCACTAAAGGCCAAAGGTAATTCAGGACTGAAACTGAGTACTCTTCTGTCATACAAGAAAGAGGTCTGAAGAAAACACTGGCTCAATACTTGCTGAAGATGGTCACCTGACTTACAGGGATGAAGAAAAAAAAAAGAGATGGATTAAAATTCTGTGATTTTTTTGCCTTAGTCTTTAGCAATATTGACAGACCTTGGGCTGCCTGGTTCCCTGAGCCAGAGGTCCACAGATGTGGAAACTGTGGCTTTCCATTTGAGGACACTAACATTGTAAGGGGCCATCTACATCAGCTGAATATTTACCACGTCATGGCTCCCACCAGGCTGAGGGACTAGCCTCATCAGTACTAGCTCGCCAGTACTGAGGGAGCTAGCAGATAGTGTATGAGGACTCATCTCTTATCATCCACCAAAAGTCTTGTGAGTCTAGGGAAGTCTCTGCTGACTGGAATCTAGCCAGTTTATTCCAGTTTGCAAGAAGCACATAAAGGAAGTACAGACCTATTAGTGTAACCTCAGTTCCTGGAAAAAATATGTAGAAGATTATACTGGGTATTGTTGATAGGCATTTGAAGAACAATGCAGTCATCGGGCACAGTTAGCATGGGTTCACAAAGGGAAAGTTTTCTTTAACTCAGTTGTTAGCCTTCTATGTTAAGGTCACCCATCTATTGGGTGAAGGGAAGGTGGTGGATATTGTTTTCCTGGATGTTGGCAAGATTTTTGATGCTGTACCTCACAGCATCCTTCTGGACAAGTTGTCGAGCTGTGGGATGAGCAGGTTCATGGTGTAGTGGGTAAAGAACTGGCTGAGGCACTGCACCCAGTGGGCTGTAGTGAATGGGACAACATCTGGTTGGTGACTGGTCGCACCAGCGCTGGTTCCCTAGGGCTCCACTCCAGGGCCTGTTCTGTATCAACAGTCTGGATACTGGAGGTGAATGCACCAGTAGCAATTTGCTGATGATCCAGACTGGGAGGTGCTGTGGATTATTTGGAGGAACAAGAGGCTTTGCAGAGGAGTCTAGATAGATTGGAGCACTGAGCACTCTTAAATGGGGTGAAGTTTGACAAGTATAAATGCTGAATTCTGCACCTGGGGTGGAGTAACACGGGGCACAGAGATAAAGTGGGAAAGGAGTGGCTGGACAGCTGCAGAGGGAGGTGGGGCTGGCTGGTGCTGGGCTCAGTGTGGGTCAGCAGAGCCTGCACAGCCCCAAGGACAAACCCCATCCCAGAGCACCCAGCACAGCACAGCCAGCCCATGGAGGGGATGGATGGTCCTGCTGGGCTCAGTGTGGGTCAGCAGAGCCTGCACAGCCCCAAGGACAAACCCCATCCCAGAGCACCCAGCACAGCACAGCCAGCCCATGGAGGGGATGGATGGTCCTGCTGGGCTCAGTGTGGGTCAGCAGAGCCTGCACAGCCCCAAGGACAAACCCCATCCCAGAGCACCCAGCACAGCACAGCCAGCCCATGGAGGGGATGGATGGTCCTGCTGGGCTCAGTGTGGGTCAGCAGAGCCTGCACAGCCCCAAGGACAAACCCCATCCCAGAGCACCCAGCACAGCACAGCCAGCCCATGGAGGGGATGGATGGTCCTGCTGGGCTCAGTGTGGGTCAGCAGAGCCTGCACAGCCCCAAGGACAAACCCCATCCCAGAGCACCCAGCACAGCACAGCCAGCCCATGGAGGGGATGGATGGTCCTGCTGGGCTCAGTGTGGGTCAGCAGAGCCTGCACAGCCCCAAGGACAAACCCCATCCCAGAGCACCCAGCACAGCACAGCCAGCCCATGGAGGGGATGGATGGTCCTGCTGGGCTCAGCCTTGGGGCAGCCTCAGCGTGGGCCCTGCTGGGCCCTGCAGGTGGAGAAGGATGGGAAGGTCCTTCAGTGCATCCTGAAGAGGAAAACAAAGCTGGAACCTCCCCTGAGGAGCAGCTGAAGTCCTTGGGCTTGTCCACTTTGGAGAGATGGAGGCTGAGCAGTGACCTCAGTGCTCTCCACAGCTTCATGAGGAGGGGAAGGGCACAGGGAGGTGCTGAGCTCTTCCACCGGGCATGCAGGGGCAGGAGGAGTAGGATTGGCTCAGAGCTGAAGCAGAGGAGGTTTAGACTGGATACTAGGAAGCATTTCCTTACCACAAGGGTTGTGGATGGTCACATAGAAGAGCAGGCATCCTGGAGAGGTGGTTGATGCCCCAAGTCTGTGAATGTTTACGAGGAATTTGGACAATGTCCTTAATAATAGACTTTAACTGTTAGTCAGCCCTGAAGTGGTCTGGCAGTTGTACGTCCCTTCCAATTGAAACAGTTTGTTCCTTTCTAAATTTCCCAAAAGAGTTCTCTGCTTGAAAAAAATCAAGGGTAAATCATTGTATTACATTGCAGTGTAATTTATTTTAGAATAAAATACTTGAAGTGCTGGGAAACCTATGTATGTTTCTCTTTCTGCCAGATTACAGCGACCACATGTCTACCTGCCAGTTCACCTTTATGGCCAACTGGTGCACCATAAAACAGGCTGCCATTTATTGGAGTCTCAGGTGAGGATAATAATCGTTTATTGCTTGAAATATTTTAAAGATCACTGTAAACCTTTTGAAAAAAGGTTATAAAAGAGATGGCATTTAAATAGGCATTGCAGAAGAAGTTGATTATGAGTCTTAAGTTGTGAAGGCAGTCTTTGCAATCTAATCTCATGTAAAATTCCTTCCTGACACTGAAATACCACCAAAATACCTTGCAACATTTTTCTTAAAATGACTAGCAAAATTTTAGCATGGAAGGCCAATTCATAAATAGAAAAAATTGTTAGTCTCTGTGGATTGTATATTGACAGTTATACATGTGGTAAAACTATGCCTATCCTTTTAAGCATACAGAAATGGGGAGATGAGGGAATAAAATCTTTCTAGTATTTTGAAAATCTAAGAAAACAAACCCTAAGCCATAGTTGCTTAAATACACTTTTAATGTGGGATGAATTAACGATGCTCTTTGAAAAGTTCGAGAGAAAATGTATCTAGATATGTGTATAGAAAGTGTATTGCAGTGTGTTATTTGACTAATCTGTCATCTTTATAATATCTGGAATAACTTCATGCAATCTGTGATTTCATTAAAACTTTCTTTTCAGCATTATCGCTGCTGTTAATTTATGCTTATTATTCCAGAATTACCACTGTTCTTCCTAGAGTGCGTGATTTAAATTATTCCTTTAACTTTTACTATAAATGCAAGAGAACCTTTTTGACTGAAGTCTCCTATTCATTTTCAACTTAGTTTTTTCTTTTTCTGTTTTTCTCCTTCAGAGTATTGTTACAGATCTAAGTTACACTGTTCGTTCCCCAATGCTGGATAAGTGGGAAGGAATTAAGCAGCTGAAAGCAGCCCTTTGGGCCTTGGTTAGTAATATATTTACAAAGTTTTGTGGTTGTTTAGTTCTGTTATAACTGTTGATTCTTAAATAACTAAGCAAAATTCTATAAAAATAAGAAATTAGGGTTTTTTTCAAAAAAAGTGTGATTTTTCAAGTTGGCATTTTGTTCCATAACTATACTTTCAGTTGGAAATGATTCATCTGTTTCATTCTGAGGTTTTTAATAATCACTTTGTCTTTTTTTCTTTTTAACAAATAAGAATAACATTTTGCCGTATGAATATTAGTATGGAACTGGTAGTTACAAGCTAAAAGTTTCCATGGTCTTAGTTTAGTGTATTTACTGTGGTAGTCCCTAATGTTTGTGCAAGGACATTGGCTCCCAGTGTTGATCCATGTAGTCATGTCACCCTGGTACTTGGGACAGACAAAAACCTAGTGTTGGTGTGTTTCCAAGCTACACTCCTAAATGTGCTTCTTGTCTTCCCCAAAGTTAATTTTGGAACATTTGTCCAAGGTGACTATTACTGGGAGATACTGTAGGTATGTAACAAGATGCCTGTGTAAGAGGAATGTATAAACCAAGATCATGCTGCAGGCTACAGTAAAGTAAAGTGAGGAATATACAGTAGTTCTAACTTTGAGCAGCTTTAGGTATTATACACAGTGTGCTGAGTGCTTGTTTGTATTAACACAGCTAGGAAATGCCAGAAAGGGTACTCAGATCTTCTAACTGCTTTGAGAGGATGTGGCTTCAAACTGTATGACCAACAAACAAAATTGTCAAAGCTTTACATTGGTAATGCTGCAGACCACATTAAGATCAAAACTTACTTGACAAATTTCATTCCAGGGCAATATTGGATCATCGAATTGGGGTCTTAACTTGCTACAAGAGGAGAATGTAATTCCTGATATAATGGCACTTGCTCAACATTGTGAAGTTCTGTCTGTTAGAGGGTATGTGCATCTGATTTATACATAAAATTTTCAGATTGTAGTTGCGATCAGTTTTCAAATAGCTTTACCTGATTTACAAAAATACAGATTTGTACTTTATTGGAAACAATTATTAAAGTCACTGATGATTGAGAATCAATTTTGGTTCTCTGCAACTGCAGAATTGTGTAGGAAGTCTTAAAGAACATGCACTAAACAAATGAAATCTATGAAAAAAGGTAGATACTATTTTTCTCCTGTTCTATAAAACAAAATACTTGCTGTTTATATCTCTGTGGGAATTTATTATTCAATTTTTTTATTAAATATCTTTTTAACATATTTAAAACATAAATAGATGGTATTTTGTCTGATATTGCTACTACATAAATGTTTGGCCTTTTTTTGAAAGGTACTTTTCTGCTTCATGTAATCAGGCTCTTGTGATAATTTTTATTTTTTAATAGTATCTTATTCTCAGATATATTAATGAATTTCTTAAGCTTACATTGATTTACAAATAAAAATTAACAATATACTATTTGTCAGTTTTGTGAAGTTTCTCCTGAATTGCTTTGAAACTGCTTCCTTTCAAATGTAATGTAAGTTTAGTTAAATTAGGTGCTATTATTGTTGCTCTTTTTTCTACATATACGTTAAATACAGAACCTGTGTCTACGTGCTTGGTCTAATAGCCAAAACTAAACAAGGATGTGACATTTTGAAGCATCACAATTGGGATGCAGTGAGACACAGTCGTAGACAGCCTTGGCCCGTGGTCCCTGATGACATGGAGCAGCTCTGCAATGAACTTTCTTCTATACCCAGCACTCTTAGTTTGAACTCTGAGTCTACCAGTTCTAGGCACAACAGTGAAAGTGAATCTGCTCCATCAAGTAAGTAACCAGAACACCAAAACAAGCAAACAGGAGAAAAATGAGCAAGCAAACAAACAAACAAACAAAAACAAAACAAAACAAAACAAAAAAAAACCAAACAACTGCAAAAAGCCCAACCCACCACAAACAGCATTTTGGTGTCCTTACCAACCTTCTGGCAGGATGAGGTTCAGACCAATAGTGTAAAGTGGTCTTGCAATAAAACAGTACAAGCAATAGGACAGTTATGTCCATTCAGAGAGATGAAGTCAGAGGGGGTGAAACAGTGTCTTAGCTTCACATTTGGTTGAGAAGAAAAATTTTCACATGAGGGTAAGTTACTAATTTTTATGTTGAGTCATGGCCGTTTGCTGTAACATGCTGCAGAAACTGCCGTGCTTAGTATAAAAATACACTTAGTTGTCCTTAAAGGAATATTCTAGAAAATAAGTATTTATGTTCTCTGGGTGTACACATACACCCAAAACTTTGCTGTGTTTAAATTATTGCGTATTTCAAGTACCTAATGCATTTTATTTTTTCTATGGATACTTGGAATTTAAATTAAGAAAAAAAAAACATGTTTAGGTATCATTAAAGAAGTTGTTACGTTATAATCCTAGTAGCTGGATGTTTGCACTGAAGTAAGATAGTGTGGCTTTTCTTTTGAAGCAGTGAGATCTTCAGCTCACTTACTCCTCAAGATAGCTAATTTGCACAAAGTTCTACAGAAAAAGGAGTATTAAAGTTGCAGTAAATTGCATAGACTCCCACTTGAGCTTCTACAGAATGGCTTCCTATTTTGCAACATGGTTTGTAGACTTTGAAGAAATGCCTATTTTGTGTGACAAAGTCTCGTATAATTTCAGGTATGTTCATCATGGAGGATGACCGTTTTGGTAGTACTTCCACCAGTACTTTCTTCCTAGATATTACTGAAGATGCAGAACAAATATTTTATGACAGACCTGGACCTTCAAAGGACAAAGACCGCAGTCCCTTTCCTTTTTTTTCTTCTAGTAGACTTGTGAAAAATCGCATTCTAAACTCTCTTACTCTACCTAATAAAAAACACAGAAGTAGCAGTGATCCAAAAGGAGGAAAGCTGACATCATCTGACAGTAAATCAGGCCTGAGGCGAAATCGTACAGTAACAGAACCTAGTGGTAGCATAGACTTTCCTGCTGGGGAAGAATTGAACCCTGTTTTCAGAGTTCCAAAAATTCAGACTTTACGATTAGAAACTTCTTTTGTTGGAAGTAAGCATGTGGAAGATACTGATTGTACTCAGAGTATTGGAGAAAATGATCTGAAGCTGCCAAAAGGTCTTGGAAATGAAATTCATCGGGAAAACACAAGCAAAGAAAGGCTAATAGGAGATGGTACTACACAAACGCATTTCAAGAGTCGTAGCTTAAGTTTTAATACAGATACCACAACAAGTGGCATTAGTTCAATGAGCTCAAGTCCTTCAAGGGAGACTGTAGGTGTGGACACTGCAAATGTAGATACTGACTGTGGAAGTTTGAGTACTGTCATAAGCACAAAAACAGTTAAACCAAGTCACTGCTCAACACCACAGTCTAACCACCTGCCTCTCTCAAAATCCAACTCTGTGTCCCTGGTTCCACCAGGGTCTTCTCATACCCTTCCAAGAAGAGCCCAGTCTCTTAAAGCTCCTTCTCTTGCTACAATAAAAAGTCTTGCTGACTATAACTTCAGCTACACAAGTTCTCGAGATGCGTTTGGCTATGCTACACTAAAGCGCCTGCAGCAGCAGAGGATGCATCCCTCACTATCTCACTCAGAAGCCCTGGCATCTCCAGCAAAGGATGTGCTGTTTACTGACACTATCACCATGAAGTCTGGCAGCCTGGATTCTCGACTAACCCCAAGCCGGTAGGAAATTATTGCATGCTCATTTCTTACTTCAGTCCTGTAAGAACAACATAAGTGTCTTCCTAATATTTTTTTGTATCTGCACCTAAAAGGGACAGTTGTTGCAAGGTGATTCATAACTTCACTGAAAGCAGTACTGGTATTTAAGTGAATAACAGAAGGATCATTTTCAGCTTTGAAAGTGCTGTCAGAAAAGTCCAGTTTTCATAGCTACCATTATTAAAGTTGCAAACACACCAAATTGCTCATGAAGTCAGAGTTGTATTTCGGAAGAGAATTTTCTTGATGTCACTTGGGGAGGTTTTAGGACAGGGCCTCCTGCCAATATGCTATATTTGTGTTCACTGTGGCACTGAGTGTTATCACTAACAGGAATGTCAGTTTGGCTTCTTAGCTACAGCAGATCAAAGATTTTACTCCTAGCATTTATTTTTAGATAGCAGTGTCACCTCTTTATTTTTGAGCAATATTAGATGTTCTGAAGACTAATTAGATAGTTACATAAGATGTCTAGCTCTTGACATTGACACTGTTCCCAGCTGCAACAGTCACTGCTTAATAACCTTCCCTTAAAAGCTCTTGCATTAAATTTTTCCTTAGTATCATTCTTTAGCTTTAGCTAGTGCATTGTGTTTTCACATTACTTTTGAAATGGAAAAGGCACTTTTTATCTCTGTTCTTACCTTATCATCTCTCAAATGAGAGAATGTGGAGACACTACCAGTACACGAGTCATCTGCTTAGTGCAGAAAAAGCAAATGCTCAGTCCTTGAGCCGCCCTCCTCATACCCAGTTGTGTGTATATGTCCTGATTAAAAGAAACATCCATTTGTTGGTATTTTCACATCATTCTGGAAAGATGCCATGAAAGATGCCTTTGTTCTATTAAGTTAGAGCTAGACTGAGTATGTTGGTTAGATTAAGGATGATACAGTAGTTACCCTGTGCTATCCTGGAAACTGGAAGTGCCATTCTTTACTATGTCACTGGCATCCTGTGCTAGTGCAGGAACAAGTGGGTGTCATTTCAGTGGTAGTATAGGTTCTGTAATGGCTGTAAATAATGTTTTACCATTCCTTGCAGTCATGCCCTTGATGTGCAGAGCAGCCTTGCTGCAGTGGACTTTGATCCTGCACGCAGTGTCATACTGACTATTCCTGGTGCTTAACTGTTCATGTTCTCTTGTGTCAGTGGATAGAGTCAAGGATTTGAGCTGACCTGCTTAACTGAAATGTCTGGAGTGCTTGTATCTCTGAGAAGGTTAAATAATTGCAGACCATGCATACTCAAAGAGAGATTCAGATTGTGTTAGTTGCTAATATAATTGATTGGAATGACTGCAGTGAAACTAGTGCATGTGTTTTTCTTGCTGGTTATGCTGTGTCCTCACTTAAAAATTATGGTCCTTATAATTTCAGATTGTATTTACTACTAATAAATTCAGAGTACATTTACTGGTCCAGCTAAAGCTGTCCTTAGCTGCTTTTTAAAACTAAACTAGAAAGAAAAATTCTGTCCTTTTTAACTGCCAAATCAATTTTTCAGTGTTCAGAAAACTTTTATTTACAGTTTATTGACAGATTCACATGTTAGTGGCAACTAACAGTCATAGATTTACTTCTACGATGTTTTTAGTTGTTCTTTTTATTCAGAAGGTTAAAAAGCCTTTTTTTTTGCATTAATTTTGTGAGGATCAACTTCCCACCTTTGTTTTTAAAGACCAACCAGAAATACCAACATGCATATCTTGGATCCTGATGGTGGCTCTCACCCTATCACCTGCAGACACACTTTTATGAAAACTTGGTAGTGTTTATCACCACTAATGCTGTATCTGTTGGCTTTTCTAGGAAAAGCAGGGACAAACATTTAGAATTAATACTTCTATCTTTAATTTATGTTGAGAGTAATTATAGAATGTTTTGTTACTAAGTAGTTCATGCAGTTGGTAACTTTTTAAGTTTTATGATTACACAATTATTTAGGTTGGAAAAGACCCTTAAGGTTGACTCCAGCTATTAACACAACATGCCTAAGCCCTCCACTAAACTATGTCCTTTTGTGCCACATCTACATGTCTTTTAAATATCTTCAGGAATGGTGACTCAACTACTTCCCTGGGCAGACTATTCCAATGCTTGACAACCCTTTCAGTGAAGAAGTTTTTCTTAATATTCAATCTAAACCTCCTCTGGCACAAATTGAGGTCTTTTCCCTCTTTTTTTGAAGTATGGCTTGACTTCTGTTGTGAGTCCACTGCTACTGTCACTAGCATTGGTCAGAATGACCAGCAAGAAATCTGTTGATATCCTCTGTTGTATTTTGTGCATTTTCATTGCATAATAATTTCTTGAACCTTCCATGGTCAAGCTTTGATAATTTAATTTTATCTCAGTGTAAATCTCATCTGTAGGGATAAGAGGACACTTTATTGTTCATCTAAAATAAAAAATTGATTGAAAATGTCTTCTGAGGCAAAAAGTCAAAAAATAAAAAAATGTTCACTTTACCCTCCAGTGTGTCATAATTTGCAGTAAAAATTTACTGTTCCTGAGGTGTGTTTTTGTGTCAGCAGTCCTTCTTTCTTTTAATATGCCAGAATGAGAAACTGCATTGTGATTTATTTGTTTCAATGTTACAGGTTCATGAAAGCTTTAAGTTATGCTTCGTTAGATAAAGAAGATTTATTAAGTCCTATTAACCAAAATACACTTCAGCGTTCCTCCTCTGTTCGCTCCATGGTTTCTAATGCTACCTATGGTAGCTCTGATGATTACATTGGCCTTGCTCTCCCAGTGGATATCAACGAAATATTTCAGGTATGCATGTGTTAACTGATTTGGTTTATTTGCATTTTTTTTACTAAAAGGAAGTCAACTGTTGCCTTTTCATCAGAATAGATTAAATTTAGAGAAATGAGAGAGAATGGATGTGGTACTTTAAAGAAATGCATTTTGGAGAATTAGTTTCTTTTCTAACTGTTCTTCTAACCTGTGTACACAAGGTCACTAGTGTTTCCAATTTGTGATT
>VZTT01075509.1:36958-74989 GCA_013400855.1 Buphagus erythrorhynchus
ACACATATATTGCCATACAGTATTCAAGGTGACTGAACAATAAACTCCAAAGGCACCAAAATGAAAGACAATTTCATTTCTATTTTGGCACATGCAAAGGTTGTGTTTTGGATATTTGATGCAGACACATATCCAGGTATCAGGATTCCTTGTTATTCTGACACCTCACTGACATCCACTCCCACTCACATTAGCAAGTGCAAACCACTGAAGAATTTGACAATACTCTTCCTTTATTATGTGCAGGTTTCAGTACGCTGATATGAATTAAGGTGATGTTCTTTTATTGCAAATTTATCTGTGTTCAATCAAATTTTGTTCAAACAAGTTTCATTCCAACGTGAGCTCTCAGCTTCAGAGACTCTAGGAAGCATTTCACAGCAACTTTCACACAGACAGAAAGGACTTAGGTCTACTGGCCACAACTGGGATAAAAAAAAACATGCAACTGATCCTAAGCAAGGACTGGTGCTGAGACACATCATTTGTGGCACACTGACACCACCAAACCTCTCACAACACCATGGGTTTAAATTACCTGAGTCTAAACTTCTGATCCATGTTACAGATAGGATAGAGCCGCCTTCTGCATCTCTCTTGATAAATTATTTTAACTCCTTCATTAACCTCACCATGCTCCTTCAAGATGCTGCTATAAGCCACTCAGAAGAGGTTTTGTCTAAAATATAATGTTGACTTATCTAATACAGTATGCTGCCTTCCAAAGCTTAAGGGTGCCGGTACATTTCTGGTGTCCAATTAATTTGGTAGGAAAAACATGATGTCACATGCCTTTGAAGAATTACACCTGCATAGCACAGAATTCAATATTCAAAATATTCAAAAAAAATTATTTGTTTCCTAAATTCAATTAATGCCCACAGCTTGAAGAACTGCTGCGTAGTCAGAAAGAATATTTGTTTGGCATTCACCTGAATTGATCACAGCACTGGAAGTGTTGGGTGAAAATCTCTTCCACTGCAAATCACAAGGCTGCAACCTGGGAAAGTTACACCAATCAATAATGTAACTGTCATATATACTTCTGGGCTCCCAGGAAATAAAAATGCCATCATCTGTACCATTAACCTGTCCTTCCTTAAGCTCTTCAGTGCCTAGGAATGAACAAAACAGAATCTCTTATTATTGTCCTGCATGACACTTCAGACTCATAAATAAAGATCAACACAATTCCTATACTAACCAGTTGAAAACAACAATAAAAGAGTTGCATTCCTTTTCTAAATGACATATGGAGTCTTTCACATGATGAAAGCTGACAGCTCAGAAACCATCCAGCAATTGTTACTACATACTCACCAAAAAAATCAGCTGCAGAAACCTAGAGGCAGACAGTCACAAGAAACTAATCACACTGGCACTGGCTGCACCATGAAGGCACTTACTGCAGGTCTGAGGCCCTAGTTTTAGGCAAAATGTATTTTGCTCTGGGGAGACACTCTCTGCACTTAAGTTTAATAAACATACAGCTGCCACCCTGTAGGAGAAAATACAGTCATAATTTCCAGACAGCAGTAGTGTGAGTTAAGAGGTAAGGTTAATTTGTTGCCCAAGATGATAAATTATGAAAATTCACTCAAAATAGGTAGAAACAAAACTACAATTATGTAATCATAACTGAAAATACTCCTACTGTTATCTGTAGCTCTAGAGATGATCAATACCGAAGGAAGTGAAAAATTAACATTGTTCTTTGCCATGATACTGATTCTGTAGGAATGGTTATCAATGAAAATCCTTGTGCTATTGTAGACTGAAGAAAAGGAGATGCTTTCAGGCTTGGAGCCATCTTCTATTTTTTCCCAGGTTACTTCATACGAAATAATTTTTCCATTTGCTTGAAAACTTGCTGTTTGCTGAGAAAAAAGTTATGGAGGAAGAGAACAAAAACTTAGTAAATATTTCTGAAAAAATATGAGAGGATAATTTAGAATTTTAAACAACTAACAGGATGTGTTATTTTTGTAAGAATATAAACACTTGTTTCCATACATTCATACACGTACTGGTTGAAATGGAAATTCAGAAATCTTGGTAATAGGATCTGTCTTGTACTAATACTTAGAAAAACAGATTTGTATGTCTGAAATTCCAGAACAGCACACGATCATAGCTATATGTGTTCTGCAATATTTTATATACAATCTGTTTGAGATTTGTAAAACAAAATTTCACATTGAATTGCTATCAGATGCAGAAAAATCATGGGAGAAATTTACATCCACTTGATGAAGGACTTTGTTTCTATTTCTGTAGGGATGTCTCACCTTCCAGAACAAGGCCACAATTCGTCCCCCCAGAACTGGTGTAATTTCTCTCCATATGTCCAGTTTCCCTGATGGAGCTGCAATAAATATAGCAAAACAAGAAAATGAGAATGCTCTGGGTGTGAAAAGGATAGGCAGTTGAACTTCTTCCTCCCATTTGAAGAAATTCCACTCACACCACCTCGTTTTTCCCATCACTCCCAGGTCTTGCCCAAACATTATCCTTTACCATAATTTTCCCTTTATTTCTTTTTCTGAATTAAAGCCAGAAAAATTTCCCTAGAAAATCTTTGCTTGCAGTCACCAGACTCTTGTTCCCACCTCTTCACCATTCCTTCAGGCCTCAAAGGGCACTGTTACTCAGTCTGTCCATCTTCCCAGACAACTGGATTTCTCACTGCCTGCACTGTAAGGGAATGTCTGAGACTAGCAGGTAGGATGTCAATTATTTGAGAAGTCATGTTGAAGTTTGCTTAGCATGTTTCTTTTATGCATGCAACAGGCCTCTGCTTTAGCTACACAGTGGAAGAGTAACAACAAACAGCAAGGAGAGGTGGTGAGCAGGGAAAACCCCTCAAACTTTGCTTCTCAGTGTGTTGGCCGTACTTCCTTCCTTAGTTCTGGTGGTCAGGGGCTGGCTCCACTCACTCCACCTCCAGAAGTGCTTGGCCGCCCCGCAGCGCACCCTGGCCCTGTACTCCGTGTCGGGCTGCAGCCCGCGCACCGTGACGCGCTTGGAGTCTGCCACGGAGCTGTTGTGCTGCAAAACACAAGGACACAACAGGCACAGCTCAGAGCAGCGGCCTCAGCAAGCTGTTCTTCTCTGAGAAAATAGCTCTTCCTCTAGACCCCGCAAGGAGCCAGTTAAGCTTCACTTGGGAAAGACAGTCATGGAACAATGGTAAAAAAAACAGATAGATCAAATCAGTGGGAGATCCAAAAAGAGAGCTGGAAGCCCCTTCTGTGTAACTGTCTGAGTCACTCAGAACCCTCCACATGAGTACTTTTTACACCCAGGAGGGAATTTACTGAGATCTTGCCTCATGGAGTCTTGGGCTATTACCTCATATAAAAGCAGCATGCTGTTCCAGATCTACGCAGAGCAATCTACAGCTACCTTTTCTTTCCATTTTTTTTCTCCCAGCCTTTACCCTATTCTCTCCTAAGAGATACAGTGAGAGTAAGAGTATTCTGGCAAGAGTGAAAAATGCCAGCATGCTTTTAAGCCTCTCCTCAAAACTGACTCCTGCAATGGCAACTGCAGTGGTCACTTGATCTGACAGCTCTTAAGCAACAATCAAGACTGAATGCAACTTGACTGTTATCTTCACTGTGCCTTTTAATGTGCTAGAGGCAAGCTGCCTTCTAAGAAAAGAGCTACAGAGAAGTAACAGTAAACGGGCAAAGACTCCATCCACCTCACCATTTATGGAAGAGATGGAACAACATAAGGAATCTACTCAAATGGACTGCATAATTAGTGTAGAGTTTGGGAAGCAAACAAGTCCAGGAAACAGACACACCAACATCCTCACAAGATTTACAGTGTATTTGTATTGCTGGGGAATTATTTTTAATCACATCAGAAAGATCCTCACTATGTTTTTGTTTAGGAAATTCAGGTTTCATACCAGTTCTACTTTGCCATCAGGTTGGAGCACTTCAGTCTGACAAAAGAGTTCAATTTTCTTGTTTTCATAATTCCAATGTAATGTAATTTCTGTATCTGTGCAATCTTCCCAAACCTGGAAAGGTGCAGTGGGATATACTGCCAATGGAAAATCTGAGTTAGCTTTTATAAAACATAACATATGTGCAATAGTATATTAAGATATTTTAGCTGAGTAGTAAAATCAAATAAAAAGTATTTTTCTCCTAATCTAGAAGAAACAAATATAAATTATAAAACTTCATTTCAGAATGTAAATGTAAGTAAATGTTACACAAGGTTTAAAAAAACCTCTTGTGCTGTGTTAGAAATGTTTTAAAACATTGTGGACAAAAGAAAGAGACATTTATTGGAAACCATTAAAATTCTCTAATTCAGGCCTGGCAGAAGTTCCTGATGTAACATGGTAACATTTGACACATTCCCACATCCCAGAATTGGGTCTCTTTGACAGAAATTTTATTCACAACTCTAACACTGACTCCTGTCAGTAGTTACCCTCCAGTAAACAGTGTCAATGCTACTTCCAAAAAATTTCTGAGATCCTTTACTGCTGTGTAAGAGTATTCAGCAAGTGAAGGAAATCTCAAACTCTCCCATATTATCAGTATAATAGTGAGGAATGTAATGCAATATAAAGGAATGGCAATGCAAGTGAGGGGTATGCTTACACCCTTGGTCCTTTATCCTAAAACTTCATTAATTACATGATTGAATTACACTACTCCATGAAATACAATTTGAGGACTTTCATATTCAAAAGAGTTCAGTTTTGATATAGAAGGTCCAAACTAGCACATGCAGAATTGGAAACAATGGATGTACATTTTCCTTTACTTACTGTCATCCTTTAAGTAAGGAAAATTCTAATGTAAATATTTGCAGGATCAGAGAAAATATGAAGGATTTCACAGGAATCACCATGTAAAAGCTTAACTCATTGCACATATTATACATAATTTCTTTAACTTGAAACTATCACTAGGACTGGAAAAAGAATTTGAAGTAAAATTTTAATGTACTTATCAAATTGAATGTAAACTATTTTAGCCTGACTTCCCATGAAAACTGAGTTTATGACATTGTATTGTCTCCCTACAACCTGTCAGTTTAATACTTCACTTTCTTGATCTGTTTCTTCCACTTCCAAATAATCAGACAATCAAATTTTAGAATTCTCATGCCTCTCTGAGACAAATCAAACAGAGACATTTAAGATAAGTTCCTTCATATAAAAAAGCATGGCTAGAAAAGCTGTGAGCTGCTTCCTTCTGAGGAAGGAAGCAGTGCCAGGATGCAGCAGTTACACCAACAGCCTCCTAGCCCACTGTCCTGTCAACTTCCGAGCTGTACAAAGCACAAGTTGCCTCCTGCTTTTTCAAACAGGTAAGACAGCCATATGATCTCGGGAACACTGAAGAGGACTCAAAGAGAACTGGAAATACTGAGTCTGAAGAAATACCCAGTTGTTTTCAGGCAGGAGTAGGAAGGAATTTATGAGACGCCAGGCACAATGAGATAAAGGACACAACTACTAGAGAACAAGGAACCACACCCATTAGATACTCCTCAGAGAATAACCTGGCTTTTGTCACCAATGAACTACTCTTCTCCCTTACGGTAGCACAGTAGAGGTTACTGTCCCGTATTAGGACCAAGAGCAGGTTAGCATCATCACTTCCTTCCCAGCAATAGCTCTTATATCTTATATGAGATGTGTATCACATCTCATATCATACCAATTCCCAAGTAACCTACACAAATATTTTGCTTAAACTCCCCATTTTATATCTTTGTTTTCTCTTCCATTAACCAGCTTCAGCAAAGCAGCAGATTTTGAAACATTAAGGGGTCATTCCAATAGCCAAATTTGACCTTTGGAGTAAAGCTATTTTCTACTGTTAATACAACTTCTCAAAGCTGAAACTGAAGAGAGACCAGATAACTATAGCACAGGGACAGATAAGTAACTAAACTGTGAAGATAAAAATTGAGGATTTCCACACTTTAAACCATGATACAGAAGTATCAAGCTCAGAAGGAGCAACAAAAAGCCCTAAACAAAGACACAGAAAAAAACCTTACTTCTGTGATTTACATCAAAAACATGTGTGGCAGTTTTCTTTCCCAGTGGGTTTTCCACAGTCACTGTGACATTCCAGATCCGCTGGTGGCCTATATCCCAGGAGCATGAGCACAGCTTAGAACAACTTGCTTTGCACAGAGCCATTTTCAGGGATGACCTATCAAAGAAAGGGAGAGGTAGGAGGCGGGGCAAAGAGAGAGAAAGATGTTTTCCATAATAAAGAATCAACATAGATCTTAGAAGTTTCTGACTAGAATACAGCATTATGAAAAATAAGGCTGAGGGGCCTTATATAAGAAGCCACCCACTTCTTTCCCTTAGCTTGAATACTCTTAAAATAAGTTTCCTTTTGAAATCCAGGTTTGTCTTTTTAAGGTACAGCTACACTGCTTTTATAAATTTCCTTAAGGATAGTCTAAACCAGAGACTTATTTGCCAAGACTCAAATAATTACAGGTTTACCATTAAGCTTTTAAATGAAGTTGTAATTTTAACTGTGTCCTGAAGTGCATTTTCTAACCTTCCATTTTTAAGTCACCATCACAGTATTTTAATAGTGAGTGATGCAGAGACCAGGAAGGTACGTGCAGTGCTGGCCTGTTTTCTGCTGAAATTTTTCAGTGAAAGTTTGTTGTGATTATGAGGTATCTGTCCTGTTTTATGAGTTTCCCTTTCTCTGCAGGCCTTGCTGTAAAGCCCCTCTCCTCATGTAAGGGCCATGTCTGATATGCCACAGCTGTGTAACCTTGACTCAGACTGCTATGAAAGATCTATGAGATTTATTTATTTTTTTAAAGTAAAGAAGCCAGCTGAAACCACAGAAATTATAGACACAAGGACATTAGAGATATGATTGTCAGTAGCTCAGGGACTCAAGAAGGAAAACATCAGCATGTAAAGCTCTAAAATCCTAAAGAAAAATAACTAGGGAGGTTAATTAGGTAGAGTGCTGAGTTTGAGTCAGCATTAGTGTCAATGGATCATGAGCACACTAATACTCAGCCTACAAGCTGATCAGATCCTAGTTATCTGTTGTGTGTGCTACCCAATAATTATGTTATACTTTTAAGTTATCTACATCCCGATTTCAGGGTGTCTTCATACCTACTGAACAATATCCAAACATATTAACTCAAAAGAATGGTTAGAATAAGCTTTATCAGGCAGAACTTGATCTAAAGGCCTGTCAAATTTGTAATAGCTAGTCTGATTCAGAGCAGTTCTGCACTGCTCAAGCTTTCTTAAATAAGTGATCAGTGAGGTGGAAAAAGGCAAGCAGCTGATTACACGGATTTTCACAGATTCTGAGGGAAAAAAAGGAAATAAGGTGACTGGTACAGCACAGATCAGAGTTAATATGACAAAGTTAACGTGAGACTTACGTTTTAGACAAGGTGTATTGTGGTGAATTCCGTCCATAAAGATAGGTCTCTCCTTCTCTCCAAGTACATGTTACTCTTTTCATGTCTTGAGTATGGCAGGAAAAATCTTTAGGTGTATCAGGTGGTTCTTGTCAGACAAAATAACCAAAAAAAAAACCAACACCATGGCAGTCAAGGCAAAACTCATCAACCTTTTTAACACATTAACAAGCTAGAAATAATGGATAGGTATGAAGTCTGGTTTACTATAGATGTTACTACTGAAATTACACTTATTCAATGACCACTCTGCAGAGATACTTGGGATAATACCATGAGTCAATAGCAATCAAACACTTTTGTACTCTATTATCTTTTTTTTATACTCATCCATTCATTTATTCAATCTGTATTCTTTTCTATCTTTAAAAATTGCCATTAGCCTTCAAAAAGGAGACTGTTTACCACATGCACACAGACAACTAAAACTCAACTCTGAAAAGGGTGGATATATTTATGAATCAACCACCTGTCATAGGATCAATTAATTTAATGCTATTCTTTCCTGATTTCTCTATATAAGTTTACAGATCTCAAGTCTCAAGACAGAGTTCAACCAGACATGACAAGACCATGACAACTTACAGCAAGCTTTTTTTCCCATCCATTTTTTCTACAGTTATTCTTGAGTTAATAACAAGGGAAAATAAAACTGTAACAATGTGTTCACTTACTACCCACAAAGAAAGCTGCCTGATGTAACTGCCCATCTTCATCATAACAGTAGAAATGAATGTTAGACCCTTTGTCATGTGACAGATTTTCCACAGTGAGAAGTCTGACTTGACTGCTTGTGCGCTGGAAAACATCAACAGTTGGGTATACAGAGAATTCCTTAATGGTTTGACCTTTCCCTCCTACGCAGCAGAGAGTGATATTAGAGCCTTCTGCTAAAAATTTTTCTTTTGGAAAGATTTGTGGCCCACTTCTATTTGAAGTGTCCAGGCCTGTAAATTAAAAAAAAAAAAAGAAAAAATCAAAATATGCTCAAGGCAGCAGCCTTCAGCCAGAACACAAAACAAAGCATTTACTCAAGAATTTGCTAACACTATATTATCCATTAATAGCTTTTATTTTGTATTCTTCCCAATACAGAGGTGAATTTCACATGTAATATTACCTTTCTCTTAAACTCATAAACATGTAATGTAGTCCAACAAACTACCTAAATCTGTTTCACTGCCTTTCACTCAGAGAAAATAAAAGTGTTCTGTCAAGAATTGCCTTTGCAAAGGAATACCACCTTCAGCTCCTATGCACAGGCTGTTGCTTATATCCAAAATACCTGCTCTTGAAGACTTGGAGCAAAGGGCTACAAAAACATCATGATCTTATGCTTAAGCAGAGCTGAGCTAAGAGGAGTCAACATTGACTGAACCAGATCAGTGAGATAATCAACTTGGAATGAGACTCCCATAGCTGTCTATGTTGGACTGCTTGCTGGATGGAAAAGTTAGTGGAATTTAAGTGACTCACAGTTTTTACACATATTGCACAGGTAAAATCTACTCTCAAGGATTTGATCCAAAACCCTGATGATATTTAGAGTTACCATCCTTCAGAGAGCTCTAAATCAGGTTTGTAATATGGGATCAGTTTGTTACCAAGCATTAGTATTTTTGAGCCCCATTCACCTTGCAACTGAAAAAAATAAAATCTCTAAGATTGAGTAGATTGTGTGACAAAAAGTAGAGCCTTGTATCCTACTGCCCATTATATAACAAGAGGGAGATGAGTGCCACATCAAAGTATGAATTCTTGTGATGCCTCTTCTATACACATGATGCCTCCAATATCTAAAAGCCCTTGCTGCTCTAAACAAGTGTTTCATTATAAAACAACAACAGTCATATTTTCTAAAGTAGTTACATATTTTGTTTAAACAAGATTCTCTGGAAACCAAACGGCTCTAATAAGACATGGTAATCAAAAAAAATTACAAATTTTGTGATGCCATTAATTACATTATTGGTTCACTCCGTTTATTCTCATATAATTCACAAGACATTCATTCCAAGTGAAATAAGGAGCTGACTTGCTCCTTTCTCTCTGCTTCTGTAATACCAATCCAAGCTATGAATCCCAGACAAAAGCAACACATTCATCAGATCATGCAGCCCCTAGCTATGTGCTTCCCCTCCTTTCCCTGAGTCTGGACCAGAGATGTATCTAACCAAGATCCCATGTCACTCCATCTACTACATTGTTTTAATGTGTGAGTAAAAAAAAAGCTCTAAAACTTTTGCTCTGCTAGCTTAGGATAGTCTGTAAATTATAGCAGTGGCTGAAGTGCTGCTATTATTGCCGGCAAAATACAAGGAACTGGTTAGTGCTTAGAGCAATTCTTGATGTGATGCCATCTCTCCTGAACTCTCCATGGTTACATTCACTGGTGAATTGAAAACTAGCTTTATACTGGAAACAAAACTCCAGTACTGCAGTCTTCTTATGCTTACCGGGGACAGTCTCCCACAAACTCCAGTTACTCCAGATTTTCGATGCTTCTGCCTTGCTCCTGATTCTCACAGCATGTGACATACATTCCAAAGGTATGTCTGAATCCCATGTCCAATGAAGAGGATTTCCTAGTTTATCAAGTGTGACATTATGAAACTCCTACAAACAAAAAGCAGTAAGGCAAAGTATTGAAAACACAGCAACATGAAGATTTGGAAATATAATCAAAAGCGGTGAGAGAACTCAAAGGAGACAAATGCTTTTGGAAATTAATGTCTGAAACTCCACTAGCTACACATGATTTCACACCAAGTAACTAGTCAGCTAATCAACTGCTTACAGATCTGTGCTAGCAGTGGTGGAGTGACTGATGTGCTGACATATTTGGGAGTGAGACTCTACTTTTCATGACATGAATTTGCTCCCAGAGACTTTCAGTAGGTCATTTGGGTCTGCTATTACACAAGCTGCTGCCTACAAATGCTCTGGGTTACATATCACTGTGGTGGAGTCACCATCCCTGGAGCGATATAAAAGATGTGCCGATTCAGTATTTAGAGATGTGGTTTAGTGTGGACTTGGTAGTGCTGGGGTAACAGCTGGACAACGATCTTAAAGAATTTTTCCAACCTATGAGATTACATTATTCTACATATTTTAGTGCCTCTTATAGCAACCATTCCAGATTCCCAGCATTTAGATCTGTGCTGCCCATATGATTTGTACCAAGGCCCTGACTCACACTGACAATTAGAGAACTTCTCTCCAGTACTGCTTTCTATTGGCAACACCTGCACTTTCACATTACCACTGCTCTGAGAAAACCTCTGCCATCTGTTAAAAATTTAATTTCTCAGTTATAGCCCTGAGGAATGTGGCCACTGCTCTAGAAGTTATATAGGCTGTCCATGCTTTGGTTTGAACAGACTCGGAGTTTCTTTACACATACTCAGAAAAACACAGACGCAAATACATTCCTGTATGGTAGTGACATCCAAAGTAACTTGTCATCTTTATTACAAATAACAGTACAGACTACATCCCTGGACTTGAAACACTTTTACTTCCTTCCAACAAGCTAATAAGAATTTGTTGCAGGACACTTCAAAAAACTCAAAACTTAATTGTTTGTAGCCATATAGCCCCAGTTACTGACTTCAGGGTTAGACCTACTCATTTGGCTTAAAATCCTATCCAGCGTTTAAAGTGGTAAAAATCTTCAGAACTGCATGGAGCTCATTTGCAGTGAAGATGTGGTTCTTCAAACTCAGAGACAAAACACCACCAACTAGGGTGATCAACATAAGCTGTGATTTTTAACAATGCCTATCTTATTTGATTGATCACTGATTTCAGAAAAGTAAGCCCTTGTCTGTTTTATGTACTTTCTGAAAAATAGCAACACTAAATGAGCTAGTGCAGTTTTTCAGTTTTACTAAATTTTCCATTTTCTTTGGAGACTGTTCCCATACAAAGTCACAAACAGAAAAACACCCACAACAGGCTCAAGCCTATTATTTGGGTGATCTCCTCTTCAGAAAATGTTGCTGGTTTAGATGCTAAGGAAAGCTATCAGAACAAGGACTTTGCCAAGAGACATCACTACATCTCCCATCATTGTAAATAACTAGTACATTTATTTTCTAAGTACACTTACTGTCTGCACAGTAGTAGCTTCATCATTTTGACGGACTTGTATCTCAAAAGACATTGCCAGCTCAGCATCATGCGCAGATTTGATAACATCCCATTCTACCAGCAGCCGCTGAAGATCCAAATCCTTGGAAATGTTAAGGTACGTTACTGGAAACACATCGGATTCTAGGAGCAAAAAAGGGCACAAAAATATTACTGTCTAGCTAAGTTACAAAGCGGATATGAAAAAAATAGTGGTTAGAGGTAAGATGGGTTCCACACCAGGTGGTTCTGAAGGAAAAAACAGAAGTCATCAGGATGATGCTGATGATGATAAGAGGAAAGATAATTATTCTTCTTAAGGAATCAGCAGGCTAAAATGAGGTTCCTGAAACTACTTAATAGCTCCCCACCATAATATTTGGTATGCTATTGAATTTCTTTATGCTCTCAATTTACTAGCTGTTTTATGGGAATACAGATCCAACCCTTCATAATCTTATGAAGAGGAACAACATAATGTACTAAGAGGGAATAAATCCCAAAAAATCCCAAATCCCAGCAAGCCTTCATATCATTAGGGCAGAAACTCTGGGCTCAGTTTTGATCTCTGACTTAATCCAGACTAAATGAGTTAATGCAAAACCAATATTTGAACAGAATAGGTTCCCCAGAACAGAAAGGGTTTCCCTCCAGTAGCTAGCAAAGACAATAGTCTAGTATTAAGCACATTCCTAGTTACTCTACACAGAGCTTAGTTCATGGCTGTGGATCTTTCTACTGGAATTAGACACCTAGTTCTAATGGCACTTGCATTCTTTTCTTGGTCTGAATTTAATTTCAGACCATGACATGATAAAGTAAAGTTTAAAAGTCAGACTTTTGATGTTGGGATATAAAAGGCCCTGCAAGATTGTTTTGCTGAAAACTACAAATAACCCTGTACGTGGTTCCTCTTTTTAGATGATTTCTTTTGTCGCCCCTCCCTAAAAACCCAGCTGTTGGAAGAGATGAAATACAGCACTCACTGATTTGTCACTTCACTACTTCCTGAAAACTAAGCAAACATAAACCCCCTAAATCTGATTTGGTTGTTAATGAAGCCAGGAAACTGAAATGTCCGAGTAACTATTTCTTTTGCCACAGGTGCTTTCCCAGGTGCTTCTGCTTGTTACAAAAGTACAAGGTCAGAATGTTTATTCTAATAAAATGGAACCTTTTAATAAAATAGAACTCATTCTGTGCATTCCTGCCACAGTACAGCCAGAGTCATCAAGGACATGATGGATTGAGTGACCTCAGCAGCCCCCTCTCACAAAACTGCCTGTCTCCCAGATACGCTTTGCCACTGAGCTACCTGAGACTTTTGCCATGTATCACTAGCAGAAATACAAGCATTCAGAAGATTTAGACTGAGAATCTACATTTTGATAGATACTTCTGGTAGCCACCACATATCCAAATCATTCTGCAATTTATCCTGCACTATCTGCATTACCCTAACCTCTGTGCAGCAGTTTTCTGACACAGAGATTTTTACATTAGGAGAAGGGAATGAAAGGCTCAAGAGAAGCAGCAGTTATAACAATCTCTGGTCAATCAAAGGAAGCAAATAAAACTTTATAAGCATATTTGTTAATTATGAGAATACAGAGACTCACTCAGTTTTGTTGTTTATATAAGTCCAGACTATAATTTAAAAATAAATAGAGGAAATTATGTATTTTACCATTACTACAAAGTTATTAAAAACTACTGGAAGAAAGGATTCTCTTAGCAAATCATCTAAAAATTCTGTTGGGATATTTTTAACCAATTTCATTTTCAAGAGTACTAGAAGTCAGAGCAAAATGAAAACCATATGCTTTCCATCTAGAAGAAACTACTGGTATAGGCATCTTCAGATAAGCTTGGAGAAGAAATCTAGTTTCACTGTTCAAACATGGTCTCAGAATCAGGACTGTTTTGGAGAAAGAAATATATGCAACACACCTTCTATAAACTTTCACTGCAGTCTTAATTTATAATTACCAGGAAATGATTAATGTGTAAATTATGTGAAAGCAGAATTGCCACCCTTAGTGTCTCCGAGAGGTAAGTGCAAAATGTTTCACATGCAGAAATAAAATTTCCTTTTTGGTTATGGTAATGACATAGCCCTTAAAAAGTGTATCTGCTGCTTCACAGCTGCTGTTGAAAAACGATGGGCATCAGTTTTATACTGCCCTAAGGAAGCCCAGTATCTCTGACAATTACCATCTGAAACTGAATAAACAAGGTGGAAGGCTTGAGGGTAAATTTCACTGAATGATGACAGAGTATCAATTTTATGTTTTACCAGAAAAAATAAACACTATTAGCTTCACTGCCAACAAATGCCTAGGCAAGGAGCCAGAACAACCAAAAAAACAAGTGATTCATAAAATTAACAGTGGAAGTGGAGTATCACTTTATTTTGGGAAGATAGGAAAAAACACACTTCATTTTCCCACATTTCACAGACTTTCACCATCAAAACAAGATAAACAGTGTTAAAACCCCACTTATGCTGAAGAATTGATTACAATGTTGTTTGTCTCCAGTGTGTAATCTTAGCAGCTCATTTTCTGGTCAACCTTACTTGTACGTTCATCATCTGTTTACCCAAAGCACCATGTAGCAAATCTCTTGGGCGATCTCATTTCACATACACAAGCTGATCTAGAACTCTGGGCCTTGCCATTACTGTTTTTCTTTCTGCACTACTGAAGCAACAGAGGAAGAGAGGAACTGGGAGAAGGAAAGGACCCTGCTAGTGTCTCAATGAAATTCAATGGCACAAAGTAAGAGTCCAGGGAAAGGAAATAAATATACCTGAAAGAGAAGCCAGCCAATTGGCAGAAACCCCTTTCTTTTTCAGGGTGCACCATTAAAGGAAACTTCTGCATATCTCCTGAATCTCCCTATCCTTTTTCTGCTCATTTTCTAGCAAATTCTAATTGCAAGTGTCACTATTATGCCTATTGCATTGATGATGAGCCTGTATCTCCTCTCTGCATCTGTTTATTTTTGTCCAAATAAAAATATCATCCCTTTTCTCACCATAAAGAATACTTCCACCTGACACACTTAATTAGCTTGATAAAAAAACCTGCAAAGGTGTTATTATTTTCTGGTTTTTCTCCATCTGTACAAGTGTCCCTCCACTACCTCTCTTCAGCTAGATAACATACCACTTCACACTCCACACTATTTTGTTTCCCACAGAGTCTGGCATAAGACAGTCTAGGTCATCAGATGGAGCTTATACAAAGTACTACTTTTCTTCTATAGAAGAAATAATATAGTTAAGGATATATCCAAAATTTTGATGACCACCAGTTACAATGTAGGCATTAAAGAATTTTGTAGCATAATTTTAATATGTGGAAGTATTTGCAGTATTCACAGTTACAAAATTCTCTCCCAGCAAAATTAACTGATCAAGGCATCTTAAGACTTGTCTTAACTTGAGAGCTAACTCAAGACTATGTGAATAGTTACAATTAACAACAGAGACTAATTTTGTTCCTGAAAAATTGCATGTGAAAACAAGTGACCAAGTTACTGTAATGAAGTAACTGTTTGGACTTGCCTGCATTACAAAGTTTCACCATTCTAGGAGCCCTAGTAATAAGACTCAAAACTGAGACTTGGGTGAATGGTGTCTGAACAGATGAATTTCAAGGTTGAAGAGAGACAAAATGTCTGAAGGAGATAATTACCCCTTCAGTATGATAATATATATATTTTAAAAACCCAAACATCTCTCTTCCTTCTTCATCAACTTAAAAAAGCAAATAAAATTTCCATAATGCAGATTAGACCGTGGTAAAGTCTGCTTCTTAGTGGTGGTCACAGAAGGGTCAATTAAAAATTTTCTGTTTTCTTTTAATGGAGACATACCCAAATGCAACTGCTAGCAGCAAGTACTTTTTTAGTACTTGTATTTTTTACTGTAAAATACACAGCCTTCTGAAAAGTTATCATTATATTCAACTTCTCCCACTTCAAATATGCATATTTGCTTTTTGTATTTGTATCGGATAAATATGGGAAGTGTGAAAAATAAAAATCTGTCCCGGAATCTTGTGGCACAATGCGAGAAGAGCCAACAGAAATGCTAACATTTTCAGAGATGAGATAAAAAAAGAAAGGAAAGAAGTAAAAAACCATAAAAGTTGTCAAAGAGGAAATAAATTATTTGAAGATGACAGTACAGATCATCAGAGAAAGAGAAGGAGCAAATAAATAAATACACTTTGGCTTCACATAATTGCAACTTGTTGATTCAACAGGCAATTTTGCATAATGGGTCACAAAAGGCAATAATGAAAGTTGCTCCATCACCTTACCAAAGAGAATCATTTGATTAAATGTGTGACATGTTGCTTAATCAGAGACTTACAAATCAGCAAGTTGAAAGCTTCAACTGTAGATTGCTGTAGATTGCTCCCAAATAAAAAAAATCAAACATTCAGACATTTACCTTGCTGTGAGTATGAAGTGTAGCACGTACCCAGGGGGAGCAGTACTGCCAGAATCATGAAGTGATTCATCATTTGTCCACCTTTTCCTGCATAAGACTTAATAGCAAAGAAAGCATTTTTATTTATTTGTTTCTTTCGGGAGCAATGCAGCATGCCAAACAATAGTCCAGATAATATTACTATATTTAAGAATGAATAAATAAAAACCCAATCACACAGACTCCAGGAAGCTTAACAGAAATTCAGGAAGAACGCACAAAGAAAGATAAGGAATGAAAAATGTAAACCTCTTGTCTTTAGGACCTAGTCACAGCAAAGTAGCACTATAGTCAAAAAGTTCAATTGAGTATAAACAAATAAATCACACAATATCTTTAATGTTTTTTTTCCACTTATTTCAAATAAATATTGAAGCAGAAGTTTGTTCTAATATATTTTGGCTTTCTTCCTGCACAGGTAAGAAGATGTCCATCCTAACAAGGGGAAAAGAGTATTAAAGGTGCAAAATGCCTTGTGATTTCTGCTCCACCTGCAGCCTGACTGATGAATCCAGCGGACTCCTCTGTCAGCACCCGGGACACTTTATGTGGAGGGCTTTAGTTAGTCTGGAGCTGAAACATGCATATCAAGCCTCAGCAAGTTCCATTCCCAGTTGGACTGTCATCTCAAGAACCAGAGCTCTATCTCGCATTCCATTTACAGTTTTGACACTTACTCCGTGCCAGGATGAAACTCTTTGACTTGCACAGCCCAGTTCTGAAGGACCGATTGTATGTTAGATCTCAGAAGACGTGAATCACCTGCAAATTCCCCCATGCAGAAGGGAGGGCTAAACACCAGGCTGCAGTATGGTGAAAGCTCTCAGGCACAGAGGGTACAAGGAGTACAAACAACAGAAACAGGACAACGGATACAGCTATCTTTAATGTAAAACTTGCACATTTCACATTTCTGAAGCCATGCAGAATACTGATCACTACTTCCTTAACAGACATTGCAACTGCTTAGCAGGAGATAACCAAAATTACTTGTCCCCACTAAAGCTAAGAACAGAACATTTACAGATTTCAGAAGGGTCAGGAATTCGCTACAGAATTTATTTCTAGCAGAAAACTTCTGATGTAATACCTCAGAATTGCAGACTCTTAAGTCTAATAAGTTTAATTAAATTCAATGGTTTTGAGAAGCTCACAATTCCTCCAAAGGATAAAAGGAAAGACTCCAATCTTCTTTTTAAAACATGTTTCTGAAGGTCACACAAACACTGTAGAACAGTCCTGCATGCAGCATTGCAACCCAGGGCTCAGTGCATACCACAAGCACCCTTGCTGCAGTGTGCCCAAACTTCTCTTTGTGAGCTCAAATGCTTCACGTGAAGGCCCCCATATTTACCAGGTGAATGTTGTCTTGCTTAATGCATAAGCTTCTGCAGTCTTTCCTGCCACTAAACAAATATCTTCAGAAGTATTTATATAAAACTAAGATCACCATGTATGAAGAATCTAAATATTTTTGAGAAGCTAGGCCTAATTCACATGCAACTATTAGACTATTTCAGGAACTGATTTAGGGAAATCTTATTTTTTCTAGGATTTTCCAAGGGTTTTTTAGAAGTTAAAAGGGAAAATAATTTGTTATGTATTATCTGGAATAAACAAGACAATATATGGAAGAGAGTGGTAAGTAAATGACACAAAAAGAAGGTTTTCCAAAGCAGATCATGTTAAAAACTTCTGGTTACTCCTTCAGCAGATTGTTGCTTTTCAAATTGTATGAAATTATATTAACATACAAAGCCAAATCTTACAAACCTTTTTTTTTCCCCAGGAAAAATATGAAACTAAATCTGCTTTCAAAGTCAAAGGACTAAACTCTCTGTTCTAAGATAGTTTCACACAAGGGTGATCAGTTAGTTCAGCAGCATATCTCCTGACTTAATTATATCAGAATGATGAAAATCTGGCCCTGCAAGACTCCTAATTTTGTAAATATCTTTGAGGCTGAACACACAAAGTTTGCCCCATTGGTTATGAATCATTTAAATCCAACATTTAAAACAGTGGGAAGGTCCTGTGGAATATTGCCATATTAGACTATTTAAGTTACCTCCTATTTGGAAAAAAAATCCAAGCTTCTTTTATGCTCTTAAGAACCATTCTCAACTATTGTCATGAAACCAGAGTCTAATTTAACTACCTAGCTCCAGTCATTTACACCACCAGATCACTGATGGCACAGCCTAGATCACTTTTATTGATGCAAAAGCGTTATGGTACTAAAGGGTAGTGTGATATAATAAATGATTAATGGATAGTGACAATGGATTTCATTATTTGGTATGTTAGTAATCCAGTTGAATAGTGCATAATAAATAAATTGTGGTAATATGTGCAATTGTAGGTAACAAACCACTTTTCATGAGAAAAGTCCTAGAATTCTCTAACAAAAGAGAATATGAAGTAGTTTTAAATAAATGAAACAATAGTTGACAAAAAAAAATAGGGTCCTTAATACATGAGTAATATTTTGAATTAAATCCTCTTTATTCAGAAACATCTACCTGTGACTAACAAATTAATCACACATAATAATTACCACCAATGAATGTCAAGCATTTAATCTGTTTTATCAATAATTAAGCACTTTTATAAAATCTTAATTTATAAGTCTGTGTCTTGGCTACAGTTTTACAAAATACATTACCAATTTAATTTAAAAAAAAAAAAAAAAAGAAAAAAAGCAAAAAAGCAACAACAGCAAAATGATGATAATAGATTAACAACATCCTTGCCAGAAGTGAAAATAGAGCAACAAAGGGAATGAAGACAGGTAGCCAGAAAAGGGGAGATACTGAGTAGCAAGTTGAAGTAATTTTGGCACAAAATGATCTGTCAGAACTACAGAAGTTAGCTGAGTAATAAATCTTTCACTTTTAGTGTACATTTTTCCTCTTATAAAAACTCAGATTCTCTGGGGGAAATAAAGCAGACTTCCTTGGCTTTATCAGCCTGCAGGCTAAAACACTAGTTGTTCTTTTTTTTTTTTTTTTGTCATAACTTCATAGTCTACTTATAATTATCCTGTTGGAAAAATGTAACTTGGGATGTGACAAAACAGATACAGAAGGATTCGGGACTCCACTGCCTAACTTGAAATTAATCAGACTGATAGATACTTCAACAGAACAGAATTATTTTGGAGACCTGACAGCAATTGAAATAATACTCAGCAGCAACAGGAATTAAACATCATTAAAGAGGAGTCACTCAAGAAGTGGAGACAGCATAGGAGCAAATGACCTTTGAGAAAATGAAATTTCCTTAAGTAGGTGGTCTGTGAATATTTTAAATAAATATCTCCAGGTAGACTATTTCTCCTTCAGAGCTAAAGGCTAGCTTACACAATCCCCGAATTCCAAGCCAACATTTTTGTGATGCCATGGATGAAATTAAAAAGAAATTCTCATTATTTACCTAGTAAAAACACCAAAGATTAATATTTCATCAAACCCCACTTCAAAGTCACTGAAGCACCAAAATTCAGTTGACTGGGAGTTGGAGCTGTACTGTGCACATACTGTTGCAGCACCTGGAACAACTGTGTATGTAAGGAAAGGAAGTCTCTACTATGAACATCTAGTCAAAGCTGACTGCAGAGTTAATCTGTTTTGTAGCAATTTTCCTAAAAGCACATATTTCAAATCATTCTTAATACAACTTCATTTTTCAGTGCCCTTTGCTTTGCTTATTTAAAACAGCTGCCAGGCACAAGCCAAATCCTTAAATGAACCTGAGCAGGTACACAGGCTAAGAAAATAAATGTTTTCAGTTGGAGAATACTTAATCTATTTAATGGAGAGTATTAGATATGGATACCAACTCATAAACACTATGTGCTGAACAAGCTTTTCTAAACCAGACACAGAAGAAGACTATCAATGAGGCAAACCAGGTAATAATATGTAACACTGTTCATCCTATGTTGTTATTCCTTATACTTCATAAACAAACTGAGGAGCAGAATCACAATCCAAGTTTCTACCATACAACACAAGATTGATACCATAAATGACATTTTAGTGCCAAAATCTAATAAACTCTAGCCACACCCTACCAAGAGGCACTCCTAGAAAGTAAGCAGAGCACAGGTAGGCTAACTAATCCTCCTGATGCAGTTTTTTGTCTCCTAAAAAAAGAGATAACTAGGTAAATGTCAAAAGGAGCTGGAAGGCCCTAAGTCAATGATTTGTACAGACTCTACAACACAGAGTGCCTCTGCTCATCTGATTTTTTCTTTTTTCTCCCAAGCAATTTTAAAGGTGGTTTCAATTACACTTAGTACACAAAATACGTCTGTGTATAAGACACTGAAAGGTCCTAATAAGCCCTTGTAATTTAATGGCTGAGCAACAAGTTTAAAAGGCTGCATAAGAAAGAAAGAAAGTAATTTCTATAATTAAGGTCTGATACACATGACCACTGAGAGGTAGTTTTATCTCCTATGTTTTGATAAACAGGAAGCTCTTTGATGCCTGCTGTTGCTTTTCTAAAAAGCTCTGCAAATTAGAAAAACATTTATTTCACGGTCCCACAAACAAGCATCCAAACAAAAAAGCAGTTGAAATAGGGGGAAAATGGGATCTAAAACTATCAAGCAATTAATGAACTTGGTAAAACTACTCTTGCCTCATCAGAAATGTGCAATTGTAGAAAAGCAGTTTTGCAGGCATTATCTACTTGTAACTCTGCTAGGATCTATCTGGTTTGCCCTGCTGGAGTTTGGTCCAAAATTTAGATAAAAAGAGAGGCAAAAAGGTTATGCCAGAAAAATATTTGAAAAAAAAAAATCAGGAACCACACTGGAATTTATGTTTTCTTGTTTACTCAATCGGCCTTGAGATCAAGCAATGGATTTCAGCTGTTTAAAAGAAAGTGGGAGCAATAAGTTTTCCCTGTATGATGCCAGATTTAAAGGTCTGGGCTCGCATTTCTGAGCAAGCCAACACCTTCTGGAAGCAGCACGCACGGGAGACATTGAAACCAAACCCTAATCACCTCTGGCAGGCGCAGCATCCTCATCCCACGAGGTATCCCACTTAGGTAATTTTTGCTCAAGTCAAATCAGCAGCTTTTACGGTGTAGCTCAGCAGTGGCATCCTGAAAGCAGAGGAGACTAGACGGTCATGAAGCGCCCTAAATTCATCGGTATGCGATGATGCTGGTGGGTTTCCGGAGGACGGAGATACGGTACGAGGCGCCGCTCCAGCCCTCCCGCACGACCGTGCCGAGGGGTGCCTGCAAAACACGGGAGAACGGGCGGGCAAAGGGTGGAGAAGGCAACAGAAGTGCTAAAATTAAAAGTAACATCTCCACGGCGCGCTTCAAAACAAGCGCCGGAGTGCAGATGTGCGTGTTCGTCAGCGAGGCAGAGAGAGCTCCCCTCAAGCGAGGGCGGACGGAGAGGAGGGGTGGGGGTCACTGAGGGAGCGGGGCTGCCGTGACAGGAGACACTGGCATCACTCACCTGCAGCCGCCGGGACCTCCCTCACGGCCGGGCTCAGCCGGGTCCCCTCACGGCCGGGCTCAGCCGGGTCCCCTCAGTGCCGGGCTCAGCCGGGTCCCCGTACGGCCGGGCGCAGCCGGGTCCCCTCAGTGCCGGGCTCAGCCGGGTCCCCTCAGTGCCGGGCTCAGCCGGGTCCCTTCGCGGCCGGGCTCAGCCGGGTCCCCTCAGAGCCGGGCTCAGCCGGGTCCCCGCACGCCCGGACGCGCCGGCCCACTTGGTCAGTGCCGGGAAACTGCTCGGCCGTCCCTCCCCGGGCAGGGCGGTGCCTCCTCCCACCTCGAAGAGCCGGGTGAGCCGCTTCTCGGAACTTTTCCCCCGCTCCGGGAAGTTCGGCCCGTTCCCTTGGCTGCGCTCCCAAAGACGGAACGCGGGCCTGTGCCCCTCCTCGAGGCGCCTCAGGGCTGCGGGGTGAGCCCAGCAGGACAGGGGAGCGGGCAGGACCGTGAGGGACAGAGAATGGCCCAATCCCCAGCAGGCAGGAGTGATGTCCCCAAGCCGCCTTCATCTCCGGTGCCGTGGCCCCAGGTCCCTGCGTCTCCGCTCTGGCCCCAAGCCGGACGGGTGAGGAGGTGCCCGGTGTCCGCGGCGGGGCTCGGGGCCGGGCCGTAACCAGGCTGGTTACCGCAGGAAATTTGAGGAAATCCCTCACAGAAACCGCGTCAGGTCAGTTCGGCTCACAAAGCAAACTCTTCACTCCCAAAAAATCACATAAAACATGAAGGGAGACCAGGAGTTGGCCATGTTTCTGTTGCGAGTCCCCGTATGGCTGGTCTCATTCAGGGAGTGCAGTATGCCAAAAGCTGCCTGGCTACATCTTCTGATGTAGCCATGAGAAAGGTTTGTTTTAAGCTGTTGCTAATCCATTCCAGGACATTCATGGTGAGGTTTTTTCCACTTTGTAGCACTTCTACATAAAAGAGGTCTTCCGTCTCTTTCTTTTTTTTTAATTTTTAGGTTAAATATAATGTACCTATTAAGAAACTTTTCCTTGCTTTCCTCTGAATTATCTCAAATTCTTGAAGCTTGGTTGCTTTTCATCAGGGGGATATGATCTGCAAAGTTTTTCAGCCTTACAGGCTATCTTATTTTTATACCTCATGATACATAGTTTGCCATTTTTTTTGTACTAGTATAGCATGGCCAACATACACTTTTCTTGTGGCCCACTTCAGCACCTTGATCCTTCTCTTCTGAACTGCTGTCTAGTGCTGTCAGTGGTTCCTTGCCTCATGTATTTCAGGGATGTCTCATACTTCCCTCTACCAAGTAACATCCTGTTCCTTAGTCAGGCATTCCATTTTCTTATAATGCTTTTGCTTTCTAGTCAAGCAAATGATTTCTAGTCAAAGGATAGTTTTTTTCTTCAGAACTGTATTATGAATAATTGCATCTATTTCTTCCACAGAGTTCCTGTGCATGTTTTGTGAGTCATATAAACTGAACTTTTCCCAGAGGGTCACTCATTTTTCATTGCCTGCATGTGGTCTGGAGGCACCACAGCTGGACACTTACTGTTGTTTCAGAATTCAGAGCAGTACACTCATGAAAGATCATCTAACTGATAAGTTTTACTGAAAATGCAAATCACAGATGTCTAGGATTAGATGTCAAAATTTTAGCTTTTTTTTCATACATTTGTTAACAAGTCTCTGCAATATGCTAGTAAGTTCTTTCTTTTAATATTTCTGGACAGTATAATTAGTTAAGCTTTCTGGAAATTTATCAATTGCATATTTGAAAGTAGATTTTGAATTACATACAATAAATAAAGTGTGGGGTAGAAAATCTTCACACATACTATGTTAAAGATAATAACTAATTTTTGTGCTTTGAGCACTCTCATCTGTGTTTGAAAATATTTATTATTTTAGGTTTCTAATGGAGATACCTTTTAAAATCTATCAAAATATTTAACATTTTCTGAATAATTTCAACCCTGCTATGGCTCTCTATTGCCTCTTTGTTGGGGTAGCAGCAACAGTCTTTCATATTACTTTTACTGATCCACATGATTCATAAGTTCCAGAATGAACAATGTATTAGCTTATCCTTTGAATGTTTCCTTATGAACATATGAATTCACTGCTATTTAGAAATAATGTTCAAGGTACTGATTAGAACCAAAAAGACCTTAAAGAGTTATTGAATAATGTCTATAAGGAATTTCATGCCTGGTCAGAAACTGTTTTAAAAAGCAAGATTTCAGGTTCCTGATATTTGAGCAGGAAAACCTGAAATACAAAGAGAAGAACAAAGGTAAATCCACAAAACAGCCTGGAAGCTCAATGTGTCAAGTATCACAGAATCTAGAGAATCTAAAATCCCAAGTCAGGTACCAAACTTCTCTATGTATACCAGGTTATAGCAATGTAGTTTGGAAAGACCTAGAAGGGACCCTATCCAACCTGGCACCCTCTGTGTCTGTAAGAACAGCTCTGAGTTTCACCCCACTTTTCTGGGTGTTTTGTTGCCTATGTACATGTATCCAAAGCCCATCTCTGACACGACACACCTGCAGGACTTTGATCCAGAATGCAACGAAGGTCTGCCATCTGTAGAGTTTTGAAAATAAGGCTGTGGATGTGAGATTTTTGGTGTTCAAGGATTTCAGAGGGAAAGTACCAGCATGAAAAGGTATAAAATCATAAGTGTAAAGATAACCTGGGGAAGACTGGTCAAGCTAGACAGTCTAGTTGGGAACTAACTGTGAACCCTTGTGTTTTAAGTGTTGATGGAAGACTGCAATTTAGAGATTCCTCTCCAGAGAGCCATGGGAAGTGACCCTTACCCTTTTGACTCATGCCTGCCTGCTTATCAAAGACTTCTTGAGTAGCTTAACATGAATGGCGAGTATAGTAATGCTTTGTCTAGCAGCTCATTAAATTCTAGCTAGCTCTTTGTTAGCCAATAACTAACTGCTTTATCTTCAATTATGTGTATTCTTGCAGAGTCTCTGTGCCTGGCTAAAATACCTGAACAAACTGACCAATTGTGACAAATGCATTCAACTCCTTACCCAAACTAAGGGTAACTATTACAGGCTCCAAAGAAGGTAAAGACCTAGGGCATAACCGGGAAAAGAATGTCTCTAGTTCCAGTCTGTTCTATAAAAATACACAAAGGAATGGACTGACAGAGGTGAGCATTGATGCATATGAACTTGGGTCACTGATCATGTAAATAATACATGAATAGCAGGTAGCTTTTCTAGGACTCATTTATCAAGGAACAAAGAAAGTTGTGGGTGCAAGGAATCTCACACATACCCTTCCCATTGTATGTAGTTTGACTACAAGCCAACCACTTTATTCCAGAAATATGTCAGCCTAAATGAGCATTTTTCAAGCTCTCTGCTAAGCAGCTGATTGCATGGGATCTCCACTTGGGCAGGGACACCTCTTGAAGTTGTTCTTCAAAGCAGAGAGACCTCCCACCAAAAACAGAACCTCAGTAACTGACAGATACCATGCATAATCTGGTATTATAGTGTACAAAAATTTTGTATTGGTAGCTTTGATTTTTGTACTGGCAGCTTTGAATCATTGTTATATTCTTTGTGCAGAAATACAGTGAACCTTGAATATTGCTGTAAAAGTTGCACTTTTACAACATACTTCAATAAACTCACTTTTGCTGGTACCTTTGGTGGTAGTTCTTTATTTTCCATATTTTAGTGTCAGCTGTTCCTAAAATAAAGTATTTCCTCTTTTATATGTCAAATGTTTGTAGCTTCGTGGCATCAAAAACTAATTTTTCTCTGTTGAGGTCTGTGTTACACAATGTTCTTGTAATGCTATATAACCTACTTGCATAATTTACAAAATCCACCACTGATGTTGGTGTATTAATAATTTCTACTCGTACATTACATGATGCAGTAAATCTGCCCCTTATGAGTAATAAAAAGGTAATTTTCTTATTTGTCCACCCTTCAGGAAGAAAGTAAGACATTAGAACAATGCTATCTATGTTAACAGGACCATTTCAAAGGAAAACAAAAAAAATCTGCAAACTTATGGTACAAAACACAATTCCCTTTGTCAGGCACTGAATCAGAGACTTGAAACAAGAAAAATGGGGTAGTTTAATGTTCCTCATTAACCAATGCAATGAAAGAGTTTACTGTGTTGTTTAAAGTGAAGCAGAAATATTTGGATTTCAAGAGTTTCTGATTCCAGTTAGTTAGTGATCATAAGCATGAGCTTCTGCACAGTTTAGTAGAGGTGTTGATTCTGTTATTAAAATCTAGTAATTTATATGAAAAATCTGAAGTTCTTTCGATTGCAAATTAACATTCAAAATAGTGTGAAAGATGTCATCTTTAGCTCCAAAGAAGGATGAATCCCACGCACTTCCTGATTCTCAAGTTTTTTTCTTACAATCTCCCATTCCCAGAAGTTCAGTTCCTTCAAAGACAGCCTCTGGCTAGGACCTCACTATCTTTAGTGGTAAAAAGTTCCCTTTTACAAAAAGGCTTGGTAGGCCTTTATACCCACTGGCTTCTGCCTGCAAACTAATAGAGATCAAGTTATTATTTCCTGTTCTGCAGCAGCCTTTAAAGCATTGAAGATTAATAATAGGAGCCCCTCAGCCCTCTCTAGGTTAAACAAACTCAATTCTTTCCATGATTTACAGAATGTTGATTGTGTTCATAGGTCTCTTGAGACCAGTTTCAAAGAAGAATTGATGGACACAGCACTTCTTTCAACATGAGCCTTATTAACAATGTATTTACTCACAGGTGACTCTTCTGTTCCTCTATTCTGTCTCTGTTTTTATTTAATTCTGTTATTATTCTATAACATCATTCTGTTCCTCATACCTGTCTCTGCTGTTTCCTCCGAAGCAGAACACTGATTTTTTTAAGATCTACCCATGATGTTTTGTAAGTCACAGATCATTTTTATCTTGCCAGTTTTTCTCTTTCCTTGTTTAATTATTTCTGCTTAACACTACAACATTGCTCTTTCCCTTTTGACACACCATTTCTTTAACTTGTCAGGATGCTTTTGAATCTTAATCCGGTTCTCTGATATGATTGTGATTACTCATGTCTTCATGTCATTTGGAAATCCTGGGCATCTTCTTTTTTATTGGACAGATTGTTGACTCTGTATAGCCCAGACAGAAGTTTTTAACTTCACCATTGTTTCTTTTTAGCTGAGAGCCACTGCTAATTGCTTTCTGACTGCACAATGGCGACTTCCAAACCCAAAGTAAAGCAAACCACTGTTTTCTATAAACAGTGTTCCTCATACATGATTTAATTCCTACCCAGGAACAATTTCTATTTAGTCAGAAGTTGCAGAAGTACTCTACAGAGTGAAGGAGTTCAGATAAATGTTCTTGAGCTGAACTGCACTGAACTGAACAATTTCAGATGTACATTTTAGTACATCTAGAATGCTAAGAGGTTTCCATAAATATTCATGGAGCATCTCTGGGAGTAATTTTGGCCATCCTGCAGTTACAGAGGAGTTGTTGAAACTGAACAACCATGTTGCTTTGGGATAGTACTCTTTATTTTTCAAAAGGCCTCTTAGCTTGGAGTCAAGCTAGGATTCCTCAGTGCCAATCTGAATTGTCTCACAAAATGAGAGGAATGGTCTAATTGTTTGCACTTGTTTTACAGGTGCATCCTGGGTGCCCTACACAAATAAGGTTTGAGCTTTCTGTAGGCATTTCCACTGTGGTTGTGGTAGGTCATTGTAAAGTGCAAAGCCTGATCTTGTATTGAATTGCGATTTGCTGTACACAAACTCGTCTGGTTGCAGCAAGTCTCTCCTCCAGGCATATTTCTTTGATCAAGTAATAATTGTGGTTCCTGAAAAGAGATGGTGCAGTTGTTATATATATGTTATATATATTATCACATATAATCTTAACTAATAGGTAACAAGTGTAGGTTTATTCTAAAGAATTAAAATCACAGTAGCATAAATAGTTATGGGGTTAATGAAGAAGAAATAATCAGTTATTTGCCTTTAACTAATAATTGCCCAACAATCCCTATTGTAAACCATTGCTATTTAGATGAAAAAGCAGTGAAATATAGGAAGTACCAACATTAGAATTAATAAGTAACTTCAATTATCTTTTTGTGTATATACATGTTATATTGTGTTAAATTATGTCAGGTCTGGTTTTTTTTTTTTTCCACAAAGTCAGTTTTGTGGTGAACACTGAGATATATGAAGTTCATTTATTCTGTAGATCCTCTGTATTTTATTTTCTCCCAAATGTCAAGTGGAAGGCCTGGAGCTTCATTATGCTGAAATATTTAAACCCAGCTCAAAAACTAAAACAAAACAAAAAAAATATTCACTGTAATCTTTTTTTTGTCTGTGGTCCTTCATCCACAAATTCAAATAAGCCAAACTTATGTACATCAATTTAATAGCAATATCTAGTATTTTCCCCACCTAACTTACTTGGAAACTAAAGCTACCAAAACTTTCTTATGTTGTTAGAAATGCAGCTGGGTCCAGCAGTGCAAGATAATAGATTCATTGCTAACTAATAACTACTTACATCATTTAGGCACTTATTTTCACTGAGACTGTTTGTTGCACCTTCCAAGAATCTGAAAGTCCTCGGTTCTCCTCTGAGTAGATAAAATGCAGCCTAATCAAGTCTCAGAACTATTCTGTCCCATTGGATTGGATGAGACACAAGTAGTCTGCCTCTCCAGGTCACATCCTTCTGCGTCTTTCTGAAGAGTTACAGCTTGAAATGGAGGGCAGTTGCTGCATCCATTTACACTACTGTTAAATCTGTGCCTTTGGTCATTCCCTGGGGTCGTTCCAAGCACGTGTTTGAACTTCTTCCAACTGAAGAAGGAATTGAATCCTTCTCTTTACTATCAGGTTGAGCGCTCTGGTCAGTAGGCTATTATAAAAGCACTGTGTGCCTTAACATTTTAGAAGAGTGGGCCTCGATGTCTTCCTGAGAAGGACAAGTGCATGCAACGTGCAATAGTCATACTCTGATAATGAGCTTCCTAGGAATCCCCACACCTAGTTTTTGACCCCAGAAGCATTTTTGCAGGCTGCACACTTCTCACACTGCAATGATTCTGTACATATGAAGTCTAGTTCTTGAAGGAATTTGGGTGTAGAGATGGCAAGTATATTCAGACTTTCAGGTTAATGGTGAGCTAATGGGATTCCAGAAGGGAACTTAGCTTCTGCCTAAGAGTCTCGATATGTAATTGTGTAGTTTTCTGGCTCATCGGAAACACAGTAAGCTCAAAAACATGCACTCTCTGGGTCCCAAACTTGAGATAATTCATGTTATTGTCAGATCGGTTTTTCTCGGGAGAAACTCTCTGCTACCATCTTGTGGTAGTCTAGAGGAAGACACATCAAAAGCAAACATTCTCGGTTCGCACGGGAATCGGGTTAAAATTTATTCCATTTTTGGACTAGTAGAACGTGGAGAGTGTGATGTAAATGTTCATGGAAGAAGAGTAAACAGCACAGCATGGTAGAACAAAGTAGTTGTCCACTTTTGTGTATTGAGACTGTGCATTCAAATGTGGTGGATACATATTTGTTTTGTTATTAGATTTGTTCGATATTTTTCTGTGAGATAATTTGCTAGGATGAAAAAGGAGCACAACATTTCTCTCTGGGTGATCAGAATGTTATTTATAGCAGTAGCAGGGCTACTTGATGACATTTATGGTTACATTAGACAGCACTTATTCAGGACACGCATAGAGTACATATGTGTGTTCAGATAAAACTGCCTTTTTTGAGTAGATAATGGAGTTGAGCATTTTCAGAAGGAAGAGAAGGTTCCCCGTAGATTTTTGCTGTGCTATGGACCTTGACACTGTTGTAAGAACAGATCTGCCTGGTATCTGATGGAGAAATCATACCGGTGTTTGGACAGTAGTGTTTTCAGATGCAAATCCAGCATTCCAGTTGGAGGTAACAGCTAGCAGGAGATGACACTTACCTGCGAAAGTCCCTCTGGTGGCACAGAGGGACTAAGTTCTGGGGCTAAGTATCTAGCCTAAGTATTCCCGAGTTCTGGGACAGAGCAATTCACAACAACACATGGTGGAGTACAGGCAACGACTGAGACTGAGGCAAAGGACTGTTTTCCACAGGGTGAGTGTAGGAAATGAGGCTTGCTACAAAAAAGTGGTTGTTTCCATAGATGCTCCACTTTCCCAAATTAATACTGTGCTATTCTAACTCATAAGTTTACTATTTGTTTTACACATAGTTTCAGGGTATGTCTACTGTAGACTACATGGAAAAATCTGAATTAGTAACTTGAATGGGCTGCTGCAACTAGATGGTGTCAGGCTTCTTAGCTAGTTATTTAAAATGAATGGGGGGATTTCCAATCAAGCATTGGAGATAGTGGGACAGCTCTAAACAAGTCTCTGGGTTTCCATTAAATATGACTAATAGAAACTGCAAAGTCACTTGGACTGAAGTTTAAGAAAACAAACAGGCTTACAAGAAACAACTGGCATAGGAAATTTTAATCCTGCTTAGTTTTTCAACTGAATAAATGACTGACAGTAACATCTTGAAATGGTAGTGCTACCTTTATGTGCCTGTTTGCCAGTTCACAGTAGTCAATAAGATGAATTGGAAAAGGACTTTGTAAGCCCATTGGTGATACAAATGGAAAAAAAGAAAGTTTGTTTTGTTCCATGTATTGGCTTTGAATTGCTGTATTAAACATTCTTGCTCCTGAAAGTCTTGTTCAGTAGGAAGTCTGTGGAAAGTGGAATCAAGCTCCAAAAGATGAAGTAGGCTTTCTCAGATGCAACTCAGAATACCTTAGCAACAATCAGGATCTTTTCTTAATATATTGTTAAAACATTTTGGATAAAAAGCCTTCTGCATTTATTGGAAAAATGAAAAGGGATGGGTGTTATGGATGTGCCAGTAGTATAAAATCATATTCCCACCACTGAGAATGAATGATTTATCTTTTTCCCCTTTCCCCAAAATGTAGAGTCTGTCTTAGGATGTGTGAAATTTAAAGAAATAGGAGGGCAGAAATTGGAGAGCAGAAATCTTGTAATTTTAAGTACATTTGTGTCATGTACAATATCTTCAATAAGCTGAGAGGCCTAGATTTAAATTATACACCACTAATAATGTTATTACTTGTTTAAACTTGACTGTGTATTTAGTGAATGAATAGGTAATTAAACAATTAGAAATTAATCATAAATTCACAATAGAAAATGGTATACTGTGAATGCACAATGAACATATAGAAGGCTGGCTATATTATTTAAAGAAAATTGCAGGTTTGATTCCTTGGATGCTTAGGCTCAGTGGTTTGGTGAAATTTAATGCAGTGTTTCCTATCTGCCACACTGAGTAAAAGAATTGGTGGTGAGGCCAATGTTTTGTTGTATTGTGTTGTGTCGTGTTGTGTTGCACAGTGCACTTAGACGAGGCTGAGGAAGTCTGGCATTAGAAGCACATCCTGGATTAGTGGACTGAGAGCACCAAGCAATCATTCCTGAGCACGAGGGTGGCAGGAGTTGAGAATGCTATGGCTGATAGTGCCAGTTAATAACCATTAAGTAGGGAGGAGGCAGACTCGGCAAGGAACTGCCCAAAGAATATATCATTGGAGCTGCTCATGGGCATGCTCTCGAGTGTTGTCCGTGCATCAGGGGGTCGTGGGCATTCGCACAGCAGCTATTCCAGCCCTAAAGTGGTATCAGCAAGCCTCTGCTGGAGACAGGACTTTGTCGTGGTGTAACCGGAGCCAGCAGCTAAGCACCATGCAGCCGCTTACTGCCCCCCACCCCACTGATGGAATGGGAGGGAGAATCAAAACTAAAACTTGTAGGTTAAGGTAAGGAATGTTTAGTAATTGAAACATGAATTGAAAAGTAAACAGTAAAGTATATGAACGATAGTGAATAAAAAGTGAAGAAACAAACTCAAGGAAAACAAATTGATGCACAATAGAGTTACTCACCCCCTACTGAGCAATGCCAGACCCAGTCCTTGTGCCCTGATCAACCCTGCTTCCAGGTAATTCCCCAGTATATATACTAGGGATGGTGTTCTATGGTGTGGAATATCACTCTTACCAGTTCAGGTCACCTGTTCTGGCCGTGTTCCCTCCCAGCTTTTTTTTGTGTACCTCTTCACTGGCAGAGTGTGAGACACAAAAAAAGTTGTTGAATTAGGGCAAACACGACTTGGCAAACATCAAAATGTTAGTGTGTTATCAACATGATTCTCATACTGAAAACACAGCACTGTACCAGCTACGGAGAAGAAATTAACTGTATCCCAGACAAAACCAGAACAAAAAAGATCTGTTTTCTTCACACTGCTTCCCTGAGAAAAAGAATTGCTGCCAGGTGGTGGCTTTTCTGGTGACATAGAGAGTATTTGTGTAGGGTGTAAATCACACACAAGGTTGCACATGTGCCACTTAGCAGTATGATGGTTTTTTCTCTGATGATATATGTATAGAGGTTTGCAGATTGCACTTTTTTTGCAATGGATATCTTCATGTTTTAGCTATAAAGCTTTTAGAGATGAGAAACACAAGCTGCAGAATACTGCCATCATACAAGGGTGTTTTACCTATGGAAGTACCCTACTGTGTACTCAATATTTAAATGCACTTCTTGATTGATACACACTGTTCCATAACACCGGATTCCAGGGCATAATGTTCTCCAGACAAGGCTAGATGGCGCAGTAGGTCAATGCATTGAGGTTTTTCGGATGTTTTAATGTCCACAAATTCCTGTAAATTTCCACAGCCTCATATGTTTATTGACATATTGATACATTGATTAATGTCTAAGAATCTCGTTACCTTTTGTGGCTTTTCTGAGTCATTATTTTCCATATTCATCCAAGTAAAAGTCCACATAGAAGAAGCTTCCAAGGTACTTTCTGGACTAAGCAACATAAATACTTTCCTCATTTGTTGTACCTTACCTTCCAAGCAAAATGTAGTTGAGGGCAAACAGAGTCTGGCTGCTTCTAATTTGGGAAAATTAGAGTTTATTTCATTCTTACTGCCCTCTTGAATACCACAGCAATGTGTTTATAGATGTTTTGTATACCAATAAACCACTGTCTCCAAATGCTTACCAAACTTAAAAGAAATCTTCACTGTCAGCTGTTTCCTCTATGGAAAAGGAAATATTTTTGAAAATGCATTATTAGTGTGCCCTCAGTACTTCTTCTGTCTACCATGAAAATGAAAGCTGAGTCTAGTAGTGAAAAATTTCTGTTTTGCTTAGAAAACCTCAGGAGAAGTACCCTGACAGTTTTGTGAAGCTACTTAGTAAGCATTAAGTGGAGTATTTTTTGGTTGCCAAATTAGGTTGTAGCAAACTGCCAGTTTCTCAGATAGAGAATATTATTTACATAAAGAGTTCAAGATAAGTGTCCATCTCATGCATTGTTATTTGCAGAAGATTACTAAGTAATGATTAGTGAGTTATTTATATTGTTTAGAAAAGGTCAGGAGAAGAGTTATTAAGAGCAGCAGTATGTGACATTTTAAATGACACCTATTATCAAAAAGGTTGAGGGTAACAGTCAGATGGTTAATGTACTGAGCATTTAGCATCTGCTCCTGTGAGGTGTCAAGTGCCTTTGCAAGGCACTGAGTGCACTCAAATTACATTAAAATAATGAGGAAACTCACTTCCTTACAGGAGGTTCTCAGCCACTGGCAGGATAAAGCTATTATCATGCAGACATTAATGGATAGTAGGAAAAAGCCATTTCCTTCTTTAATATTGTTTTGTTTTGTTTAGTTTTTTATGTGTGTGTATGTAGCTTTCTACTTCTGAAATGGCTTGTGGAAGTTACAAATGCTCTGTAAACACCAATGTGAAAGCGGAGTGCCTGCAAGCAAAATATCTTCTGTCTGCTCTGAGACACAAGGATAGGCACAAAAGCTGAAGACAACAGAGGGAAATTGAAGAGACCAAGAGGCCATGAAAATCTTTATATGGTAGATTTAAGCCCTTCCTTGCAATCTGTTTCCATAGCATAGTGCAGCTCCAGACTTCTCTGTGCAATGTGGCCACTCCTTTGTATGCAGACACATTGGGGGGATCTCTGCTGCCAGCCTCTGCCCCGAGATAGAAATGCAGTTGCTCAACAACCTAACTCTGCACAAATCCCAGGAATCACAGCACACCACTCATCAGCATTCACAGCTCATATTCCCGACTTGTTCCAGGATAATCTGCTTGTCCTGTCATGGCTTTGAGGAAGGTGGTTTAGATCCACTTTGTGGGGGTTTCTACTCTTAAAATAGCAAGCACTGTGCCAGTTGCTTGTGGTATTTTCAATTGCTACAACACTGATTTTGGAAGGTTTAGACCAGAAGGAAAGTAACAGCTGTATTCCACAGGAAAGCCACAGCAATTGAAAGAATCTACGAAGATTTAAAGAAGTGTGAACCAAGGTGATGCTGCTTTAGAGCAGCAAATACCTTCTACTTAAGTAGGAGCATTTTTATTGAGGCAGTGCCCATACGCTTCATGCAGTGTAATCATAAGAGATATATGCAGAACTCTGGAGGAAGAAATACTCTGGGGTTTACATGACGCCCTGGTGAAAGCGCCAGCAATAGGTGACTATTTAAATTATTGAGGAAACTCTCTCCTGAAGTCTCCATGTCTTCTAATGCCAGGTCCTACACAAATATTGGACAAAATAAATGTAAATTCCAAATAGTTGAGGAAATTTAAAATAAAAAAACAGCTGATGATTATATGCAGAGAGGGAAGCACAAAGAAACAATATTTTTTATGTGACAAGTGGTGATAGCAGGATTATATGATATTTCAGCTGTGGTTGAAATTTCAATGGCTTTAGGACATTGAGTGTGAAGTTGCTCTTGGGAAGCAAACAGACTACATGAATTTCTCAAGCTATTGAAACATGGGGTCCATTCTAAATCTATGTTGTGTCACCAGGGCTGGGATAGAACAGGCTGCTGAGTATTCTCAGCTCCTCTCTGTGGGGGAAAGTAAGCCAGCAAGGGTTTCTGAAGCTGGCACTGTGAGATAATGCTAGAACCCAGCTTAGCCCAAAACCACAGAGTTGTGGTCTTCTAGGGAGCTACTGTCATCTTTTTAGGACAATGTTCTTGCTCTACTCAGATCTCGGAGGTATATGGTGAGTGTCTTGTGATTCTTAGTTCTCTGGTTTAAGGGTCAGCAAGGGTGTCTATGCTTGGGTTAGTCCATGAAAGGCCTTGAAAGACAAGGAAGGGAAGTCAGAGATGTGGTACTGAAAGAAAGATAACCAGTCAAAATGAACGATAAAGATAAAATGCTGGCAATAATAAACTGGACAGATATGAACAGGTCAATCTGGACAAGGCCAGGAAGGAAATTTTCTTAGGTGCTGACATGAGACACAGCAGTCTTTTTAGAGGAGTTTTAGCTAGCTATGTAGATAGAAGAGCCTAAGCTGTAGAAATATTATGTGGAAATGATTCTCTAGATCTAACCTGTCAGTAAAGACATGATAGGGTGTAGTCAATGTAGCTCCTAGGTTATTGACTTGAGAGACTAAGTGGTGTTATCTCAGAAAAGAAGAGTGAGGAACACGTAGTAGATTTATGAGAAGGTTAAGAGTGCCATCAATTTACCAGCAAATGGCTTAAGATTGGAAAAAAGTTATGAGTAATATGGGGAAGTAAATATCAATAAAAAGAACTGGATAAATTATTAGTATTTCTGGGCATCTTCTGCTGAATGGGCCAGACAGCAAGCTTGTTTTTTACTGATTGGGTAAATGGGCCTTAGTTCATTCTGTATCAATGCTGAGAATTGTTCTTCATATTCTGTGGCACATAGTAGCATCAAGAATATGCCAGGGAACTTATGGTTTCTGAGAGTTTCCTACCATGGTTTATTACTCAAAACTTATCTTTTAAACCCCATGGACACCATCAAAACACCAAGGCTTACTCACTGATGACACAATCATGTATCATGCCCTTTTTTCACTTTCCCTCAACATCTTTCTCCTCTCTTCTGTGTATTTTTCTGATCAACTAAAGCAATCCTTTGCGTAACATTACTCATCCACTGCTTCACTGTCAGCTTCTGTCTTCTGTCTCAGATACTGAATATTCTGCTAATTACCAGCTTATAACTTTACATGTTTAAAAATTTTCTCTTATTTTTAGCAGTCACAGAGAAGAAATGAAGAATTCCCCTCAAATTCCTTTAAATTCCTTCTTACACTTTTGGAATTGATAGGTTTCACATGAAAAATATTTTTTTGCTTACTTATGCTTTTGAGTCATTATCCAAGAATAAAAAAATAAAAACTTCATTTGATCAGTTCACATAAAAGTAAAGTATTCCTTCAGCTAATTTGTGTTATCGACTGTTTCTGACCATAATGCCTGCCACCTCATCTGCTTTCTCACCAATTCTGTTCACCTAGGATGTTTTCTGAAGGATGCATAAATCTGACGTTAGAATACATGAATAACAGCTTTGATGGTACCAGTTTTCTTTTTGTGACTTCATCAAATGTCATCATATAGCAATACCAAACATCCTATGTGGGCAGAGAGAAGGAATGGTGAGAGACAAGTTATTTCTTTATTGTGTAGTTAGTTGGCATTATTAATCCTTTGAGTGTCTAGTGAATCTTTAGACGTACTTTGAAGACTCTGTGGTTGCACTGGGTTTGGTTAATTTTGACTCATGGGAAGACATCAAAGCATCATGATAACTCTGTTGTGGTTGCCCAGAGTTGCATGTTTTCTTTGTGGTAATGTGCAGTAATGAAATGCCTTGAGATATATAATGAGATTTGCCAAGTGGCTTACCTCATGGTGGATGTCTCACCTTGTAGCAATGAAAATGGAGTGTAGTTGTGTGAATGTTGGGTAAGGAGGAAACCATGGATGAGAGACAGGAGAGAACAAAGATGTTACAAGACCAGCAAACAGTGGCAACAACATTTAGGGTATTAGAACAAAAATTAATAGGAGATACATTATATTCAGAAATTTTTAAATCTTCTGAATTATATTCAGACTTCAAAATTGATATGACCTAATTGGTTAAAACCTCTTAAATGTCACAACTTTGTGTGATCTGAGCTTCACAGATACATGGTTTGTATTTTGGCAATAATTTTCTTCAACTGTCACAATCACCACTCACAATGTAAGGATATAAAAAGATCTTGTCTGTCTTGCTTTTCCTGTGTCATTTAAATCCCCCTCAGGTTAGAAGAGTGTGAGTGAACCATTAGGTTGTTATTACTACCATGGGTACTCAGGTGTTCCAAATCCTTTGGGAGTAAAAGGTGAGGGGATCATTTGAATGGCAATGTGATGATGTAATATTTCCATCAGTATATGCTATTTCCATCACCAAAGACCTCTTTAAGATACCTTTCTGTCAGTTCATCAAAATCTCCTGAAAATGTAGACTGTAGAATTTCATTATTTTGACACTGATCTCATAATTTTACATGTAGAAGCAGTACTACCTCTTCTCTCTGTTTGGATTCTCTTTCTTTACTGCTCTGTTACTGTATCACTGGCATTTCTATTGAGTTCCTTGTCCACTTGGCCTCATCCCATTTTCAAACTTGTTGTAGGACACCTTTGCCTCATTTTGTTCATCTAAATCCATTCAGGTTTCTAGTATGAAGCTCTGCTCACCCAAGTGATTTGAGGGCTGTTCTCTGCTTACCTTTGTTTTCACTTGCCACACCACTAATTTTGTGTCATCCAAAAAATTCACATTTATTTTCAAATTAAAATTCTTCCTGAAAATGTGAGATAGCATGCAGTCCTGGAAAACTGGTGAAAGCAGCTTGGTGCAATCTTTTTTTGAAATTAAAAAATTATTTCTCTGCATCTGCAGAAAGCATTCAGCAGACATAACACAGGATGTATGCCTATTATAACAGTTCTTACTAAGTTGAATGTTTACAAAGTATTTTATTATAATTGTCTAGGTGAGCACTCCTTATGGACCTTCAGTATCTTCTAGGGGATTGTATCAGTGAAATGATTCATATGTGTATTATTTGAGATTTCATTAATTCNTATTAATTGATCATGGAGTGCCAACGATTTACTAGGGGTTTTACATTTCAGTTACCTGGAGTTGCTGCTTTAGCATGTGAGCAACTTAGAATTTCCTTTGTATCATTTGTCACATAGATTCAGCTTCTCTCTTAAATACAGATTTTTAGCTTGCACATTACTTGATTACTTTTTCCCATTCTTCATATCTCTGCCCTTTTAAGTGCAAATGTATCAGGTGCTACTGGAAGTTTGGACCAGAAGGACTTTCAAGAAGCACTGAAACAAGGCAGTCATGTTCACGTTTTACAGAAGACTTTTGGAACACTATAAAGCACAGGAAAGTCAGTTCTGCCTT
>VZTT01075511.1:0-20970 GCA_013400855.1 Buphagus erythrorhynchus
TTCTCCAGAGCAGAGCCAACAAGCAGTGACAATCAAAATGGGCACCTCAAAAGGGTTTGATCTCTTTAGATTGGTTTATAGCAGATTGAAAAAGTGTAAAAAAGTGGAGATACATGGACCATGACACCCACACCAGGTGCCAGCACATGGGGCTCACTCTTTATCAGATTATGTCCCTAGAACTGGAGCCAGCACCACAGCTGAGCTCTGCTGTGATGGGAAGATTCCCAGAGTTCAAGAGATACAGGAGAAAGTTCATGTCCTGTTTAAAACCAAGAACCTCAAGGGTTATTTTCAGGATGGTGGGAATGTCCTTGGCCTCATGGAACAATCTCCAGCCAAATCAGGATGTACAGTGACCCTACAATAAATCTTCATCCCTGTTTATGACATGATTATAAATGTTATAGCAGGAACTGTAACAGAGAAAATAGTCCCAGATATGGCTTGGAAAAAAAATAATCAGAGCAGGGCTTTCCATTTCTCTTTGCCTTCCTGGAGATACCAGGAATTTCAATAGATGTGGTACATCTCTGAGATATTCTGATACTCTCCCTGCTGAGCAAGAGCCCGAAGAATTATTTGGGCTGTAAAGAACTGAGGTTCTCATAGGCATCTTCTCAGAACTAAAGAATTGCATTTCAGCTTCAAAACCACTTATAGTATCACAAAAATAAAACGCAGGTGCCTAAATTCACCCAGCTGGAGCACAAAATGAGTGGGGTTTACTTTGTTTGTCTTCTACCTTCACATTTTTTCTCTGCCAGCTTCATGTGCCTCAATGTCCTGACTTCTAATCTTCCATCTGGGGACAAGTACCTGGCACTGCCTGGACAGAGAGGTGCCACTAAGAGCCAGCTCTCACCTAAAGAACAGTATCATGGCCCTGATCTATTCATGACACCAATATGCCCACCTTGCTCTTATCAGACCCGACATAGAATTGTCTCATACATTGGGGAAGAAGATTTCTGAGAAGTGAGGCCCATTTTTCAGCTCAAGACTTCAGTGCTCAGCAGATGTGCTTGATGGAGCAGGAATTTAGGCAAAAAAACTTGCTTCTCACTAAAAAAGAATAAGTTTAAACCTCATTTATTCTTGGGAAAGGTCCAGTGTCATTTTGTGACTGGCTGAGGGTGATGCATAACTCAAGCATGCTGGAAAACCAGTCTGGTTTGCACCAAGGGACAAAAATGTGCATTAGAGCTGAGGACTTTCCATCCATATTTCCTTTCTGCCAGGCCCAGCCACAGAAGCTTGTTCAGCTGAGAAGGAGAATGATAGAGCAGCTTTGATGAGTGTCTGGCATCCAGTCAGGATCAACACACTACAACGTGCTCTGGTGGTGCTCCAGATACAACCTGCACTTGGCAAAAGTCTATAATAAACACCACTGCAAGACAATCCCTCTCATTTCAGCAAGACTCTTGTCAAAGAAAGCAAAAAACCAAAAAAATTAAAATCCAGAGATGAAGGAAGCAATCCACAGACTAAGATGACACTTGGATCAGGTCCTGTTTTAGGCTCTATTTATTAGCTGGAGCAGAGATCCAGGCTGTGTTTTGGGATGTCCAGACCCCCAGGACAGGGACTTCTGAAGAGCCTGGAAGTCACTGAGTTCCATGAGCTGCTAAGCAGCATCTGGGAGCTACAAAAAGTTACCAAGCCTCCTAAACTCTCTTCTTTCTTCCTTTTCTGGATGATGAGAAAATTTTTGGAGGACTGAACCAACCTTGTACTTCCCTCCCTTATCCTTCCACTCTCACTGTGCCCTTCCCTGGGTTTGGTACCAATCTACAGTGATAGCACATCATTTAAGAGAGGGGAAGGGTGACAATTCCTAAGCACTGGGAGTTTCTGAGGTTTGATAGAGATGACAAAATTCATCAGGATGAAGATCTGGGCTTTCTTGTGCCTGACCCTAAAAGGGGGAGCACAAGAGACTCACATCCTTGGCAGAGAGGACATCAAGGTGAAGTTGTTAGCTGGCACCAAGTTCCCAAATAGTCCCCACTGATGTGATAACCACCTCCTTGGTGAGCACCAGGGTCTGCTGAGGGGGCTGAGATGTATTAACATATAAAACAGGGGTCAGCTCAGGCACTCAGGAGGATCTCAGCTGTGCTTCCTAGTAGGTGATGCTCAAGAATTACATCCTTCTGACAGACACTGAGTCGGACCTGTAATCCAAAATCTGTCACTGCTACAGAAACTGCTACACAGGAAAAAAAATCTCATGTGGCTGCTACCCTTTAGCACTTTGGCTTTATCTTCACAGGAACTTGCCTTGCTGCTAATATAGATTAGATTAACACTGACAAGGAACATGATGGAGTCTAACCAGGTCAGACAGCTGGAGAGCTGTTCTGATGATGTTTAAACCAACTAGCACATTTGGGGGGTGTGGGGGTTGGTTTTGGTTTAGTGTGGAGGACAGGGCCAACCCAAGGCAATGGGAATAAGGGGGACCTGACAGTTTCTAGGTATCTGTATTTTCCCCATGCATTTATATGCCCTTAAAATCTGCAGACAAAGTGGGAAATGCCTAGAAATACCTCTTACCTTTCAAGGTACCCTCTGTCTCCAGGGTCACATCATCAACTACAGTACATGGAGCTACACCTAGAAACTCTATAGTGAGGGTGGGGAGGCACTGGAGCAGGTTTCACAGAGAAGCTGTGGCTGCCCCATCCCTGGAAGTGTCCAAGGCCAGGTTGGATGGGGCTTGGAGTAACCTGGGATAGTGGAAGTTGTCCCTGCCCAGGGCAGGAGAGTTGGAATGAGATGATCTTTGAAGTCCCTTCCCACCCAAACCATTCCATGATTCTGTGTTTCCATTGCAAATGCAGCTTGGAGTCTGTGATGGCAGAGATTGGTGTGGAGCATTTAAGTTTTGCAGACTGCATACCAAAGAGGGAGGGAAATTATTCCTGTGGGGCGTTGAAAGTGTCCTGAGCTCTTTGATGGGATCTGTCTATCCTACATTAGGTTGAAACACCTCACCAATTTAAATTGCTGGATTTAGAAGGGGTGACTGCAGTAACCAGCCTTACAGACACAGCTGCCACTTCCCAGCTGGTGGAAGAGGTCATCAGAGATGGTCAGCTTTAAGAGTCTGAGGATTTGTCTGAACCAACAGCTGAAAATCCTTCAGTGCTTCCCTTGGACTTTGGCCACTACAGGCAAGGTCCAGGTCGGCACTACTGCGCTGCATTTTGTATTGTTTTGATGTCTGGCTGCAGTCTGCTTTGAATAAGTGTCCATGAAAGATGCAGCCCTCATTTCGGTGTTGGCCAGGGGATGAAGGATTAGGACTGGCCTTGGAAGTGCTACTTTTTTATCCCTCTTACTCTTCCTGTGCCAGGTGGCCTTGATAAACTCACTCAACACTTATTTTGCAGCATCTCGTTCACAAGAGTAGCATTGCCCTACTCCATATTTCCAAGATTTGTCCTCTTTTAGTGTTAGGCTTTATTATTGATTATATTCTTCCAGTGTTCAGGTAAAATATTAAAGGTTACATCTTTTAAAATACTAAAAAGTGTGAAAAGCCTCCTCTCCTTGGGTTTATAACCTCTTGCATACTCAGGGATTGGTGTAATTTAAATAAAAAAGGGGGTTGGAGGAGAATTCCAGCCTAATTACACATTACAATGGTGTTGTGCTGCTTCTGGGAGACCAGCCAGGCATTTGGAAAGAGGTTCAGTTCCCAGCAGGGGTGAACTGACAGGACAAAGGAGAGAAGGCTGGAGAGTAATCAGACATAAAATATAACCAGAGGAGGGTGGCCCATCTTCAGCCAGGAGCTGGCAATATTGCCCACACCAGGCAGCATGGACACAGCAGGCATGTGGCCAACCTCAGAGGTAAATCTGGGTCACTGTGGTTTGAATTCAGGTGCCCTGGGCTGTGCCTGCACCTCGCTGAAAGCCTGGCACCAGGAGCACACTGAGTCACAGCTGAGCCTCTCACTTGCCATGGACCACCTCAGGGGTTGTTTCAGTCATCCCAACACAGTTCCTAAGAGCTCTGCTCCCTCTGGAACACCTCAGAGGTTGTTTCAGTCATCCCAACACAGTTCCTAAGAGCTCTGCTCCCTCTGGAACACCTCAGAGGTTGTTTCAGTCATCCCAACACAGTTCCTAAGAGCTCTGCTCCCTCTGGAACACCTCAGAGGTTGTTTCAGTCATCCCAACACAGTTCCTAAGAGCTCTGCTCCCTCTGGAACACCTTGGAGGACCTTTCAAAGTTCCATTCTAACACAGTGCCCAAGACCTCTGGTTCCTCTCTCATCAATGCAGCAGCTCTGCATGTTCTGTCAGAACCTCACTCACTTCCAAGATGCTGTTAAAATCATCTCCCAGCTTCTCTCTCTTGCACAAATTCCCAGGGCAGAGGTAGGACACAGGACCACCTTCCCCACGTTCTCCCTACATCCACGAGGTTTCCCTGGCTGAGACCAGCTGCTGAGGATGGTTTATAGGCACTGAACTCGTGTCCCTTGCAGACAGGAGTTGGTCTGGACTTTCTCAGCATACAAAGCACAGAAGAGGGTGTCCTGGCAGCTGCGTTTGAGAGCTCTGCTTAAGTGACTGTGAAGGGCCAGATGGACTCCAGCCCTGAAGACTTGGGTGCCCTACTTAGTGGGGATGCAGTGAGTTTTTGTGTGCAGGCAGTTTCACTGCTGTCCAGCCCTGGTTTGGAGGACTCCATCCAGGCTGGATCTCCAGATCCATTCAGCCCAGCCAACAGACTGCAGGAACAAGTCTGGGGAGCTGAACAGCGAGGAGCCAACCCATTTCACCAGCCCTTCAGATGGCAACAATCCTTTCCAGCCCACAAGCCCATGAGCAGAAGAGGGGAAAGACTCCAGATTTCATCCTTAATCCTGAAAGTTATTCACACTACCCTTGTTTCCCAGCATTAGGAAGGACAACGTTCCCTTATATGGTGAAGAAGAAGTGGGGAATATCTGCAGTACATTCTCACATCTGTGCTCAGCTGAGCCTGGCAGTGTGTCCTTGGGAATGCAGAGCCTGGAACCGCCAAGAGCTGTGGAGCAAAATGCCTCCACCCTCCTGTGAGAAGGGGGCGAACAGATGGGGGTGGAAACACTGCAAAATGGGTCATGTTGAGCAACACTGCTCCGTGGGTCTGTGCTATCTGATCTGGGATATTTCCCCGTGCAAGTCTGGAGCCCAGTGGGAAAAGGTGACTTGCAAATGTGAAAGCAACAAGAAGGAAACTCTGTAGGGCCAGCTCCTGGAGAAGTCACTAAAATGGGGCATGTAGATCCTCAAAGGACCCAGAAGGAAACCAGCCCTTACTCAAACAAATAGGTGCAGGTTCCCCTAATGAAATCCTTCAACATCTTCTTGTCTGATATGAAGGTCAAGGTTTGAAATTGTGGAGGCTTAGGAGGAAAAAGGAGGGTTCAGACAAGTTCTGCAGGGAAAAATGGACAAGACCTTTGGGGAGATCCCAAAGTGGCTGTGAAGTGCCAGATGGACTCCAGCCCTGAAGACTTGAGGGACTTGCTCTAGGGATATGGAGAGGGAGATATTGCCACATTTCTCTGCTGACAGAGAATTTGGAGTTTTAAATGCCAATACCTCATGCACAAGACACATCTGAAGGGTTGCCCAGGCAGTTTTTGCCTAATTATTGACAAAGCTCTTCACCACATTGATTTCTCACACCCAGAGGTCCAACCTTCTTTCAGAAAGGATCAGCTACTCAGTAGAAGGGTTTTAGTTTTGCAGGACCCTCATATGCACATTGAAGAGACCTAAGCATGTTTTTAAGTGCAGTCCATGAGTCTGAGAGTCCATTGGGACAGCAGAGAGGAATGTTCTGTTTAGGTCACTTGCAGTTGAAAGAGACACACACAGTTTCAGAACCCAGCAATGCTGCTCATAAGCCCCCTCACCACTTCTGTCCCCAAGGATCTATGGATGCTCTGGAAATCAGAGCCTGTCTGTGTCAAATCCCACATTTGAAAAACTAAACAGAGGCACTCTGATTTTCAAAAGTGCCAAGCACTTTTAGTTCCTTTTTCTCCTAATGGCCTTAGTTACTTTTTAAAAAGTAGAACACTTGGAAAAAACCTTTAACATGTAACTAGTGTTTGAGGAACATCCTGTTCCAGAATACAGCTTTACACATCAGAAAATGGTCTGATTTGCAGGAAAGACCTTTCCTCCCATAGACCAGTTTTTGAAAGACAGGCATCTTAAAAGTATCTGGATTCAATAATCTTTTTAAAAAAAACTAATACCTGGCAGTAACCCATCCAGTGTCATCCAGCACAAAAGACCTCCACATCCTGGAGATTATGCAGTCCCAGGAAAACCTAAAGCCCTACTGTTGTGATGGAAATACCCCAGCACTCTGATTTTCTCCTGCAGGTTGTATAAGATGTGTCTGGCAGCACAGCCTGTGCTTTCTCCAGGTCAGCCCTGCTCTGCCTGTAAACGTTTTGTCCCTTTTTGCCAGCTCTGTAGCAAAAACATCCCAGTCCAAACATCTGGAGGGAAAACTGCTTTCCCTCTGTTGGGACAGAGGTGATAGGACAAGGGTGCAGAGGAAAAGTTGGGTGCTGGTTAATTAGGCTTTATTTATGAGCAGGTACTTAGGTGCAGCTGCAGCAGTCACAGCTGCTATGAGGGACATGCTCCTATTGTATGGATGTCCCTTAGCTCTGTGGTTCTCTAGGAACAACCTTGAAGGATGATGGAGGAGGGAAAGCAGACTCCAAGTCCCAAGAGTGAGCTAGCACAGGAAGGGAATTCTGAGAATGGCCTGTGGTACAGCCTGGACTTTCAGGCTGTTGTTCAGACTCAGAGCACATGGGTACAGCAGTGAATAAAAGGTTCCTTTCACTGCCAGTGCCATGGTGTGTGTGTGTGTGCACTACAGGTCAGCCTCAGTCAGGGTTCCTGTGTTCCCCATCTCCAGAGCATGGCTGGGGTACAGCCATCAGCAGGAACAGCCTTCTCAGGAAAAGAACACCAGGGGGGAAATGGCCTGGGTTAAATGGATTCAGACAGGTTCCCCAACCTCTGGCAGTTTTCTTACCTGTTCTGCCTCCTCCTTGGTGGGAGGATGTCAGATGTGTGATGTGCTCACTGCAAACCCTCTGCTGCCACACCCAGTGGGGCAGTGAGTACAAAATCCATTCCCTCTCCCTTCAAAGGCTCCTAATTCTTGTTTTTAAACCAAATTTCCCCTGAATCTGTCAGTTCTATTACAGTCAGAGAGGATGCCAGCAATGAAACACAGCCTTGACATGTCAGTGTTTCTCACAGTGAATAATCAAAACCAATGACATATCTCAGTGCTAAGATCCTCTCAGACATCCTCTGAAAATCCACCAGATCCTGAAGTGGAACAATCCTTGTTTCACACACATAAATATGATTTAATTTGCTCTGGGAATGCTGCAGGGATGGAGCTCCCCTCAGCCGAGGGCCTTGCAAACACACTTAGAGACAAGTTCCCTGCTCCAAGGACCTTCACCCAACCTTCCACAGCTGATGGGGTGAAGGCAAGAGAAAATCCTGCCCCCAAAAAATGAGGTGGAAGCGCCCTCTTGTGTTTTTGGAGGAGGCCGCGTGGGATCGTTATCCAAAAATAATGTGGGTGCAGGCTCTCTACAGATGGTTTTGCAGAAGTAGGAAACACCTTGGCTACCTAAAGGGTAGCAAATGGAGGACAGGGAGTGCTCCCAGTGTTCCAAAGTTCCACCTCTTACTGTTAATGCAGTGGAAAAGACAGTGCAGGGGTAGAATGGGAATGGTTCTATCACAACAGAGAGACTCCCAGCAAGGAGCCCACCACACTCAGGCAGAGAAATGTGGGCAGGAAAATGCCAGGTGGCGGACAGCAGTGAGGAGATTTGGGAAAATAAACTGCACAGAGAGTTAAAATTAACTACAATTATGCTTTCAGAGTATTTTTGCCTTCTAAATCCTTTCCAGAGTGGGATGTGGTTGGGAGGCTGGCTCAGGGCATCTTCCAAAGAAGCTTTTACACCATGAACCAACTAAGGTGCTCTTTTACCTCCCACTCCCCACTCTCTGGTTGGCATAATGCTCCTTCAAATACAGGGAGAGCAAGGAGGTGTGTAACACTGGTGGCCTCCATCCATGCAGAAAGGCCCTGACCAAGGCTGTGCCTTGTCCCTGGATGCCTTTACAAGCAGGACCCTTGAGAATCAGCAGAGGAGCCATGTCTTGGGCTCTGTCCCCTGTGCTCACTCAGCTGAGATGCATCAGGGGGAGCAGGTGGATGCAGGTCTCCATGCAAAAAGGCAGAAGCAAACTCAGGGAAGGTGGTTCAGGACAGCCCCCATGGTAAAAAATCTGTTTGGGAAAGATCTATCTGGAAACAACACTTTGATAGCCCCTGAAAACCTACCATTTTCAATTGTCTGCCTTCTTTGAATGGACAAACTTCACAAATTCCATTTGGGGTACTCTTGGCTATTCTACAATGGACCCTCTGAAGTCAACCTCAGAAGTCTATAATGCAACCTCTGAAATCAGAGGAGCAGTGAACAGCAGTCTTTCAAGGTGAAAAAATCATAACAACCCAATATTGATTATGGAAAACGTGCAAATCTCATGACAAACACCCTATTTAGAGTATTTGCCTCTGCAGGAATGAGGACAAGACAGAGAACAAGGCTGTAAACAGAGAAACAAAGCTCAGAAATGCAGAGGTCACAAGCAAGGAGAAGGGAGAATGAATTAGGGCTTTGAGCCTCTGCAGCTGGGGGTTTATCCACAGCATCTGTCCACAGGTAACCCTGAGTTTCCCATGCTGACAGCAGAAGTATCTGGCTGAGCAGAAAGAAAAACCAACCTTCCCCCTGCTGTGTGTGCTCTGGGCTCACTGACTCCTCTCCATCAACAGCCCCCATATCCCAGAGGGTTTTTGCCTTGTCAGAGGCACACAGGCTCCTGAGGGCACACACCCTGACACACTGCTCCATACATCCCCACGTGGCTGCAGGCAGCCCCAGTCTCTCCTGGTGGGGACATCCCTGGGGCTCCCTGTGTTTGGCAGCTGTGGGATGCACACAGGCAGCCCCTGAATCCCTCAGTGCACCATTTCCTGGGGCCAGAGAGCACTTTCTGTATTTTGAGTTAATGGTGGTACCACAGGCTGGGCGGTTTCAGGCTTCACAAATCTATTTAGAGAAAAAAAGAAGAGCTGGAAGCAATCTTTTATTTTTACCTTTTCTGCCTCCCAGAGACTCGCAGAAGCATGCCACTGTTAATAATAACAATAATAATAATAATAATGCTGAATAAATCTCATTCAGAGCCTACTTTGGTATGCAAATGCTCCTTCCTTATTTGCATCTTTCCAAAGATGCATGCAGATATGAAACCAGATCTATTCCTTAACAGTTGCATAAGGTTGGCATGTGAAGCCCTTCAAGATAATTACATAGGATTCAGGAATACAGCTCCTCAGTGAGGACTTGCAGGCACTAAAATGAAATAAAACTGATACCCAGCCAGTTCATCTATAGTCTGCAAGCCCTTGCAGCCCACTGCAAAAAAAAAAAACAACAAACAGCCACACCTTTCGACCTTACAGTTCCTGGTTCCTGATTCCATCTGATGCCTGATCTTGAAGGTCAAACTAGGCTTGAAGAAGAAGAAAAAGAAAAAAAAAAAAAGCTGTTTTTTAGGCTAACATGAGGAGTTTGGAGTCCTGGCACATGGAAGACTGATGCAATTCCTCCCCATTGCCCATCCCCTGGCCCAAACCCCTTTCCCTGCTCCTAACCACACTCCAGGAGGGAGCTGAGCCCTTGGACCAAGAGTTGAAGGCAGTGACAGCTGCCAAGTGCCCCAGCCAGCTGGAGAGAGGCTGAGGATGGAGCAGGGCTGTGAGAGCCAGCCCTGGGGAGCTGCCCCAGCTCCCCCCAGCATCCCTGGATCCTGCTGCAGCCCTTGTGCTCCAGATGCACTCAGAGCAGACCCCAGCTGAGAGCCATGGAGCAGAACACACATTTTCCTCCTCGGGAGACAGGGGAAGCTGTGTTTGCTGCTGGGGTTTCAGCAGCAGTGCAGTGATGCAGGACTTGAGCTGCTCCTTGGCTCCCAGCCCACTCTGCTGAGCCTGGCGTGGGGAGCAGCTCCCTCTCACCCAGATACACCCTCGCTCACATTCCCCAGGCAGATCTTGGCAGATCTCTCAGCTCTTTGCTGCAAGGCTCGTGGTCAGGGCTGGCAGGCAGCAGCCATTCAGCCAGATCTCCCAGAGCTGCTGCCTTTCCTCTGAGTCTGCATTTTCAGGTACAAGGGTTTGTGCTGCCAGGAGTTTCTAATGCAGGCACAGGGGGAAAAAAAATACACAGTCGTGGCCACCAAACCTTTGCACTCTTTTTAAACAACCCAAACTGCAGACTGTGCACAAGGGTGTGTTTACCAGGGATGCTGAGAGGCTGCTGTTGCCTTTCCCCTTCCTTTAGCATCAATCAGGGCAGTGTGTATGCTCCAGGCCCTTAAACCAAACAGGGATAAGCCTCATATTGTGTGGCTTTTGCCCCATATTTGCCCAAAGAGTACAAAAGCACAGGGTATGCACACTGTGTAGTTTGCATACACACACACAGAGCCCCCATGGTGTCTTAGAGGCAGCCAGGAAATATTTCCTCCTCACAAGAAATATATTTTTGCTGGTTTTAATTTTCAGAGCTTCCCAGGGGGGAAATAAAAAAAAGATACTTTTCAATGAGAAACTGAAGCCTGAACAATCTGCGGTTTCACATTTTGCTGGGTGGAAAGAGGGTGGAAGGAACATCCACCTCTGAACACTTTCATAAAACCATCACAGGCAATCACCCCTTTTCATGGGGAGAAGCCTGTGAAATAAAAACATGATCAGCCCAAAGGGACACTGCAGGGATACAGTCAGAATATGATGGTTTATACACTAAAGATTGAAAAGATGAGGTTTTCCCTTGAGAAAAAGGAGTGCCTGGGATGAGCAGAGCACTCAGCACAAGGAGAGTCACACAGCTTTTAGCTGCGTGGGCTTATTGTATTCAGAATTAAAGGTAGCTCTAGCTCTTCCTTTCTTTCCTTCTTTTCTTCCTTCTTTTCTTTCTTACTTCCACATAAACAGGCAGTTTCCCTGCTGTGATAAGTGAGTGAAGACTTAGGGGATGTGACCTATACCAGTGGAATAGGTCACAAGGTATGGGAGGTCTCAAAGGTATGGGAGAAGTTAAGGGGATTTGGGGGATGGTCATTTGACTTTGAGAACAACTCAGGAAAGTCTGGGATGTTGATCCACAGACCACTCCTGGTTGCAGGAGTGTATCCTGCTGTGTGGGGGAAGCTGATGTTCCCCTCCCAGCCATCAGCATGGGGAACCCATGGTCAATCACTGGATCAGGAGGGGTGGATTCAGCTCAGGATTCCCCCAGATGGAGACAGCCATGGGGGTGGGCAGAGAATCCACCTGGAGCAGGGAAAGCAGGGTTTAAGCTGCAGCACTTTGGGATGGTGAGTCTTGTTCTAAGAAGAGGAGCCCACACCCCTGGGATTAAGTGGCACCACAAGAGACTGTGAGCATTGAGAGGAGCCCATCGAGGTGCACATCTGGCCATGGTGGAGATGAGTGACCTGCAAGTGCCTGGAAGGAGCAGTAGAGAGGTGGGGGTTGGTCTCTTCTCCCAGGTAACAGGGATAGGATGAGAGGAAATAGCTTCAAGTTGCACTAGGGGAGGTTGTGGTTGGAACAATTTCTTCACTAAAAGGATTATCAGGTGCTGAAACAGGCTGCCCTGGGGAGTGGTGGGGTCACCATCCCTGGAGGGATTTAAAAGCTGTGTAGATGTGGCACCTGGGGACATGTTTTAGTGGTGGACCTGGCAGTTCTGTGTTAATGCCTGGGTTTGATGCTCTCAAAGTCTTTTCCAACCTAAATTATTCTCTCATTCTCTTTCATGCACACGGAGATGCTCTGGTGTGCAAGGAGAGACATCATCAGGTATTGCTCGAGGCCAGCTCTGGTCCTCAGGGAGGTGGAGGCTGTGTCTGAGTGCAGCCCCACACCATCAAACACCAAAATCCATCAAACACCAAGCAGACCCACTGCTGTCCCTCAGCCTGCTCCTGTGCACCACGAGACAGTCAAATCTGGGCAGCATTTCAGGGGGTTATCTACTCACAAACCCTGTCAGGTCCTACAGGCTGTGCCAGTGCTGTTCTCAAAATCAGACCCTGAAACTCTAAACCAAGGGCACCAGAAGCCTTTTCTCCTTTTCAGTGTATCAGGACCAGTGTTTCATTTCTTACAGTCCAGAATGAGCTTCATTTCACACACCCTGTCGTGGTGGGTGGATCTATGGAAACACTGATGTCCTGAGAGCCACATCTTGGCTCCACTGAGCCAAGATTTGCTGCATTTCACTTACTGAGGCCAAACAGGAGCTGGAGTTGGCCTGGGATGTCCCCATACCCTGAGCCCTACATCCTTGGCCATCTCTGCAACTCAACCATCACCTGAACTTGAGAGGGTAGAGCCCCAAAAAAATTCAAAAATTGTATATTTTCATTTCCTTGGGAAAGCCAGGGGCTTCTTCAAGTGGAAATTGCAACCATAAAACCCAGAAACTACAAAGTTCCCCTCCAAAAATCCAAGCTTTCCACCCTGCATGAAAGAAAACCAGAAGAGAAACCTGACAAGCAGGGAATATTCAAAGGGAACGTGCATTCATGAAGGCTCTTTCAGCAGTTTTCCTGTGCTTCCCACAGACCAGGCATTTGTGCTCCTACATGTTGGGGTGAAACTGGAGCCCCACAGTCCCAGGAATGAGCACACGTGGGGTCCCTCCCCAGCATGTGCCAGGGCTGTGGAAGCTCATTCAAATGGACCAAGAAATGTGCCAGCTGCAAATGCAGAGACAGTTCTTTTCAAATAAGCACCATTAGTTCCACATGTGCATTTGATAGATAATTTTTTTGGGGGTTATGTAACACGAAGCCAATAATTATGGAAATGAGTGTGAGGATCCAGATAGTCTCCAGAAGAAGAAGGCAGAGAGAGGGAGAGCAAACAATACCAGAGATTTTGCAGGGATTTTTCCTCCCTTAATGCACCCATGCTTAGCAAAGTCTCGTGCAGAGCCCTACTCAGCAGACCAAAGGAAGGGAATTGGCTCTGGGAGCTTCATCTCCCTGGAGCTGCACAGGGTCTTTAGCTCCAGGATTAAAATCTGGTTGTGCAGTCACATATCCAGCCCTGAGGCCACACAGGCAAATGGCTCTCCTCACCCTCAAAAAATGTGGAGAATGTGCTGGAAAGAGTGCAAAATCTAGTTCTTCCCTCAACTGCTTGTAGCTAGTTTGCTGTGAATTCCTTGGTTGGGGATCAAATCTGGAGCAAACAAACATCACAATCAGTATTTTTCAGAAAACCATTTATGCATCAATCTGTTTATAACAAATAGCAGATCTCTATTCACACCCAAACTGATTTATTCTCTCATGCTTGCTCACACCCCATCATCCCCACTGACATTGCTCTGACAAGCAGAGTACAAATCTGTGTGCAGCAACGCTGGGCACATGGGAAGGAAAGAAAGAGGAGCACAGAGTTTTTTAGTGGGAACACAGCTATCAAAACAACATTATACAACTGGGGGGAAAAAGTTTTAAAAAAAAGAGAAAAAAAAGTAGAGGTGATTATGTGAACTGCTGTCCCTGTCTGGTCAGCACAAATCTTGTGTGGGCTTAGGTCAGTCCATTTGACACAGCTAGAAATGATTGTCTGTGTTAACCATTAGTAGCTCCCAGTTCAAAGTTCCCTGTGAGCTGCCTCTGTTCCCTGCCAGTATTCCCCATGTCTCAGGGAAGATGCAGGCAGCACTGCCCACCCCTCTCCATGTCCGTGTTGGAGAGCTCAGGAATGAGACACCAAACCTCCCCTTCCAGCCTGGGTGCTCCCCACAGAGTATCTGCCTACAACAAACAAAACCAAAATGCAGAATTCACTGTTCTTAGAGCAAGCACCGTTTACTGGTCAGGAGATGTGCTGAGCAGGCAGTGAGGCCTCAGAGTGCCTGGAATAAAACTCCAGCCCCAATCCTGGAGAAGTCCTGGGATGCAATCACAGCACAAGGAAGGGTGGGTGGTTCTAACAGGTGTGACCCAAAGGAGGGGCATGGAATTGGCATCATCTGCTACCTGTGGAAGCATCTGGAGGACTTTCTACCACCCTTCTCATATTCTGCAGGGAAATTCCCATTGTTTGAGGGAAAAGGGTGTGATTTGGCTGTTTGTCACCAGAGGAGAGAAAAGCAAGCTTGGATTCCTAAAACCTCTTGGCTTCCTTTTCTGTCCAGGTGTCATCAGGATAGAGACACATAAGCAACATGGTTGTTCCCACCTTTCTGCAGGAAACAGAGGAGGTATTTGAGGCTGGCTGCTCTTTCTATCTCAGCCACCAGGTTTTTTTTAGAGTTAAGGACATCTGGAAGGGCCCTTCCAGAGGTACAGTCAGTGCTGAACAGTTTGCTCCCCTTGGAGAATAGGAGAAGAACAGCCAGAACACAACCTGTGTCCCAAATATGTCAAGGATTGCTGGAAAGAGAATTTGGGGACCACAGAGGTGCTGAATGATCCTCACAGCACCTCTTCACCCCTTGTCCTCCACCTGGGGGAACTGCTGAAGCTCAAAAATCACATCCCAGCAAAGCTTCCTGCTTCTTCAAGGCATCTCCTCCAAATTCTCACAAGGCAAGGCACAAACCCCAGGAGTCTTCAAGAGTGATTATTTCCCTTCCTTGGTTGTTGGAAGAAAAGTTGTTCTGGGGACTGGTACCTCCAGTCCCTCTATCCTCTAACTAGTCCCCCACTGCCTTGATTTGCTACCTGGAGGCAAATCAGTGTGATTCAGGCCCCTCTTCCTAATAACATCTCAGCGTGAAGAATTCCTGCCCATCTTCCCACAGATCCTTCCAACAGAGCAAACCCAGAGCACCACTAATGGCAAAGGCTGAAATCCTGTGAGATGAGTGAGGTCCCCAGCAGAGACAGTAGCTGAGGAATCAGCCTAAGGCTCTGTAATCCTGACAAAAACAGCCTCAAAATACACTTTATCTAGTGAGGGTGCCTCAGAGCTGTGCAGGGAATTGTTTCATGCAGCCCTTTTATGGAGAGAGGAGCTGGAGAGCAGTAGTCCCTGAAATAATTCATGAGGTTTCTAACAGCCTCTATTACTCACAATTGGAAGGACTGCAGTCCTCATTGTTTCATTCTGGCAGCCAAATCCTCCTCCACTAAAATAAATAACCACCAAGGATGCATCCCAGCTTCCGAGCTTTGGGTTGCTCACAAAATCAAAATCTTTCTATTCTCCATCAGGTTTGTCTCTTGATAATCCAGCAGCTGCTACAGTCACTGGAACTTCCCCATTACCATGCAGGGCATCCTGCCCAGTCCTCCAAGAACTGAATTGTCCATCAGTTCGGAGAGACCCTGGGAGAAGGTCTGGCACAAACCTGAGCTGTACAAAGCCAGGGCTCAGCTCCAGGCTGGTCTTAGGCATTGCTGAAAGGAACACGAGTGACACCATGACCAGAGTCCACCATGTGGAACCAAACTTGTATCTATCCACAGGACAGAGAATTAAAACCATTAGTGCTTCTCAGTTGCTTTAGATGCTGAAATAAAAGCTCAGTAAGTAGGTTTGTTCCAGTAAGAACTGAATCAGAACAGATGGAGAAGTGCAAGCTGTTATTTCCGACAGCAATGACACGGACACTCCATTTGTTTATCCAGATCTCTGCCTTGCCCTTGACTCACTGGCTTCTCATCTCAAAGGTTTCTTGCTTAACTTACTCATTTCTGGGTAAATTATTTTACAACTTTTGATGTCAAATGTAGCTCTTCTTGTTCATTATAAACCAACACAGTGACTTGCTCTGGCTTTGCTGCTTGGTCAACTTTCCAGTATGAGCAGAATAAATCCCAGGGAGAACTTTGCAGTAACCCAATTATTGTTGGGTGAAAAGCAGGTTTTTTGTGGCCATGGTGCTTTTTGAGAGGTTGAGGAGGCTACTTTTGCCAAGTCTGACTTTAACCAAACTTAGATTTTGGCTAAATCCCCTCAGATGGTGCTGCCCTCTGTTTCCCCTAATAGTGAATTATTTCCATTCATTTCATCTGGACCCTGGCCTGCCTTTCATTTTTGCCAAGAGGAGCAGCTTGTTCTCTGGAGCTGTTAACACCCCAGAGAGGAGCCCTCTCCTGCAGCTCCTGCAGAACTCCCCAGCAAAGCCACAAGCCCAGGGGACCACAAATGGAACTGAAAACATTCTCTGGTTTGGAGTATGGGCGTATGACCTGTGCCAGAACCTTCCATTTTAAAAATCCCCTTGTTACAGTGGAACTCATTCTGAGACAAGGTGGGCATGCAGATTCCAGCAGCTTCCCACCTAAATCAGACTCCAGCTTTGGGTCTAGATGGCTGTGGGTGCCCCAGCCAGGATCTGAACTTATCTGGTGATTTTATGGGGAGGGATGAGACCTCAATAATTGGCAAAAAGCTGACAGGAGGAGGGAAGAGGCTTCTTCAGTGCCAGCTCTCCAGTTCAACACCATCCCCAGTGGCACATCAGCTTTTAATATTTAATTGCAGCTCTGCCAAGGGACTTTGCCTCCTCTCCTGCACAGGAGGGGGAGAGGAAGGAGTCAGCAGCGTGGTGCTGGAGAGCCCCAAGGAGACTATCAAATGGCAGATCTCAGGCACAGGGAAACGCTCTAGCATGTAAGTGATTTTACACAAAAACCCCTCCCAGATCACAGGAGATGGAATGAATTAATATCAGAAAAAATCCTGCAAACCCTTAGCAACTGGGGAATGCTGTACTGGCTGTGGGAACTGTTCAGGGTGGGCTGAGAAGGGGTATTTTCATTGACTGTATTTAAGGGAAAGGAGGGATAGGGAATACTGCTCTCCTAACAGGCTCATTTTGCCACAAAGTAAATCCCTGGAGGGCCCTTAACCTGGAATTGTTTAATGTTAGACACCACCACAAAAATGGGAAACAACCCCTTAACTGTGGGAGGTGGGAGCTTGTGATCTGACAGATCTGTCTCTTCTCTAACACCATGGGAAATGACCTGGAAAACACACACACACACACACACAAAAACAAACNAAAAAAAAAAAAAAAGGAAATTTTTAAAGCAACTAGTGAGAAATATATTTTTCTCCCTCTGGTCTTTGTTTCAGATGTCTTAACATGAGAAGGGAAGCAGATATTCACAAGTTGCTGAATGACATTCTTATCCCCCCAAAAATCTGTCCCTTTTCAGTGCATCTGGAAGAGGACATCCAAACACGGGTGGACAATGACTGGACACTAAATAATATTCAGGCCACAGCTACAGTAACTGCTGATGAAACATTATTTTTTACAAGCAATGTGGCTTTTAAGACAAATACTTTCAAAATGTAAATACAAGTACTTAATAATCCTGTAGTTCAAATGTCTGTGTCAGTGATTAAAAAGCAATTACATATAACTTGTAGGTCCCCAGAGCTCTGTCTACATTCAGAAAATGAACCCCAGATGACCTAATGTACTTCCAAGTGTCAGATCAGTCACTGCAAATACAATGCCTGAGACCTCTGGTGCACATTGCTGAAGTCTGGAAAACAAGAATGTTTTTGGCAGAAGAGGACTAGGGGTACTTAAATCTCTAGTAATTGTCTGAATCCAGAGCTGGTTCAGGTCTGTGTGACACTGGAAACATCAGAAAATTTTAATTAATGATGCGTATGCAAATTACATTAAATAATTTTTAAATTATTCAAAGCTAATTTTCTTCACGTCTTTTCTTTCTGCACATCTCTCACTGTCATAGAGATGAACTTGGGGATCTAAGAGAATGAGATAAGTGGTAGACAGAGTAGAAAAGACCAATTCCCTGCATTAACTGTGATTTAATTTAACTTGTGTCTGCTTTAACCCCATTTTGTTTTTCAAAAGTGAATTTCAGTGATGAGGTTTGCAGATGTATCTGTGAAGAGAGGATTTGTTCCACAGCCCTTTACTGATGCCCTGGTCCCCTGAGTGGAGATGGACACACTGATTTTTGGCCTGAGTCTCCACATCCAGCACCATAACCTTTGCTCTCTTGTTTCAATGCCAGCAGACAGAAAACATGGAAAAAGCTGAGAAGCTGAGGCCAGCTCAGTCCTTCCCTTCTCTGTGCCATTCTCCAAGGAGCAATCCAGAGCTCAGGACAGTTCTTCTGAGGAAATCTCTGTCTGTCTCAGAACTGGTTGCCAGGTGGGTGTTTAATCTATGGCTTCAGTTCACCTCAGATCCCAGGGGCTCCAGGGAGGACTCTCCCTCTCCACCTCTGTAACAAACAAATCTCACTCAGATAAGATCTTTCCCAAGCACAGCATCCCAAACTGTCAGGTCTCAAGTGAGAGGTGTGTGTTTTCTGTCACAAGTGTTCCTATCAGTTCTGTATTTCCAGTGCATTATTATGTCTTGGAAAGTCCTGATTTAAAATACAGACACAGTCGACAATCTTCACTAAATAAAATGACACAGAGGAATTTGCCCTTGACCCCAAGGACTGGAGCATTCCCAGGTGGACAATTAAAGCTTTTAATCTTGGTAGTTTGTAAGGTGCCACAAGGGAAAGAGCAGATGCTGCAGAGATTAGCTAATGGGGAAGAAAGAGAGGTATGGGCACTGCATCCCCTCCTGCTTTCTCTCAAAGTCTCTAACCAAAAGACTCCAGGGAGAGTCACATTTCAGCCCAAGCCTCCTAAGGGCTGATTTCTCTTCTTGTTACAACCCATAACTGAGATCAGCCCAAAATGCTGCCAAGTGTGAGAGGAGTTAAGATTAGGAACAGAACCCAAAGTACATCTCCCTCCATGTAAGAGTGACAGAGCGGCTCTCAAGTCTGTCTCTTGAATTTCCCCAAGGGACAGTTTAGTTCCAAATATACCAAAAATTGGTGAGTTTCCACCAATTTTCCACCAAGTAGCCATCTCTCTGACAGGGTCTCTGGAGAAAGCTGAGAGCTCACTCCCCAGAGCACGGAAGAGAAGGAAGGTGGTTTCCTCTGCAAAGCTCTCACTCATCACTGGTGTTATATTAGGTCAGGTACCAACTTGATAAATCCCTTTACATTAGGTTAAAGCTGAATAAATTGACCTTCTGGAAAGCCTGACTTCAGCTCCAAGCTAAAAATCAGCAAAGTGCAGTAATACACCTTGTTCAGGCAACGTAAACCCCCAACACATCCCCCACCAGTGGGGACATGAGTGCTCCAGGGACACTTCTGCACTGAGCTTAGGAGGAGAGGGCTCACCATGGCCCTGGCAGTACTGCCCTGAGATAAAACCAGTCCTCTTTGGGAGATTTCTCACATCTCTGTCACTCTTCAAACTTCCCTTTGGAGTCTTTGATATTTTGAGGGTAGGGGAAGGCAGAACAAGCCTGTCCACAATATGCAAAAATACGTTCAGGCTGAAAAGGGACTCAGGTGCCATCTTCTGTCTTCCCTGCAGGTACCAGTGCATCCTGAACGGTGAAAAAAGCATGACCAAGCTAGAACAGCCCAAGGTGAGAGCCAAAGGCTCAGAGATGTTGGTATGGGTTATCCTCACAAAATAAAGCTCCAATTCTTGGCAACAAGAGACAAACAAAACCCCAGCATTTTCTGCAATAACTGCTGCTGTTCTGAGGACAGCCCAGGACAGGTCAAACCCAATTGCCTCTTAGTACATACAGATGGACTGGCATGCATAAGATGCTCCAGGTTGGAAATCTCATGTATAATATTCAGGTTGCTGTGGAGTGAAAAAAAAAATTCTGGAGGTAGAGACTAACAGAAGACAATCAAGAAGTGAAGGACGTGGCAGAGGATTTAGTGCTGGCTTGAAAGTCATTAAGGCACCCAGAGAGCCACACTGGGCTGGCAGAGGTGATGCTGAGGCATCTCTGCCCTCCTGCACCACCAGCTGGAGGTTTTTTGATGTTGCCCTGTGTGTCTCAAAGTAGGTGCTTGTGTCATTTCTGCCATTCTACCCCACCATTCTAGCACTTTCTTGACGTTCTTTACTGTAATGGGACTTAGACATCAAGTTCATAAGTAGATTTTGCATTTAGGGGTCTGCAATTCAGCATCTTAAATGGAATTCCCCCCCAGCCAGAAGCTGTGACTACTGTTCTCACATCATGGCCAAGGGACACCTCCCACCTGCCAGTGTTCCTCATATTTTGATGGCAAATTCTCTGGCCTAATGTGCAGTTCTCAGCTGTGTTTGCTTATTCATCCCTGCTTTGTGATAAGGGGCCTCTTACAAGCTGGAATAAAAGAGAAGATAACACACTGGAAGCCAGATATTTTGGATTTTATCCAGCTTTTCTGCTAAAAATGGGGTTGATTCCCACTGACCACAGAAAGATGAATTCCACCTAATTAAACAAAGGTAGAATCTCAACATTTTTATTTTCAGTCCAGGTTTCTAAGAAGAAACTGGAATTTTCTTATTAAATGATAAAGAGGGTTTTTTTCTGACTGTTACTCCACATTTTCGTAGAGTAGGAGGATGGAGATGGGAATAAAGCAACGATCCAAGAGAGGAGACACCCACTGGCCATATTTTTTTCTACTCCAAGGCTTTCTTCCATGTTCATGGACAAGTCAGGAGGGATCAATGGAAACAGGCAAGACAGAAACTTCAACACTTCAAAAACAAGCTATTGTGTCCTTGACATTTATTTCAGAGAACATAGAAAGTGGTAGGATACTCTTTCATTCCACAAAGTTAGAAAATCAAACATGTGATGCTTGAAGTAGAAGAGCAGGAGTATCAGATTTCACATGATTTATTATTGAAATTATATAAGGACTTATTTCAATGTTTTGGGTTTGGTTTTTTGTTTGTTTTTTTTTTTTTTTT
>VZTT01075511.1:21002-34373 GCA_013400855.1 Buphagus erythrorhynchus
AGCTTATGGAACCAAGATATCCATCACAGAACAATGTCATTCCAGTGGGGAAAAGCTGTGCTTCACCTCGAAGTCATCCCTGTGATATGTGCTCAAGCAAGTCCATGCAGGGTGTTCCCATCCCTAAGATTGGCGCTCCAGCAAGGAATTTCAGAGGACTCCTGGCCAGCTCTGACACCCCTAAAATCACCCCACACTGTAGGAGTCCACACTGTGCTCCACTGGAGGAACCATCTCCTTTGAGGAGGAGGGAGGCTGATCATACCAGCATCCTGACAACAATCCAGCCCCTGAGCATGGACAGCAGACCCCACAGAGACCCAGCCCTCCCTTCCCCTCTCCAGAGCATCCAGAGGAAGGCACGATGGAGTCCTGCCACCACCACAGGGAAGGAGTCTGCTGCAAAGGTCAGTAGCTGCTCTTCTTCAAAAGGCCCTGGAAATATATTTTATCCTTGTAAATTCCTGGGCTTCTTGGTGGTGATCCGTCACTCACTGATGCCAATCCCTAGGCACAGGTTTCCCTGTGGATGTTTATGTTTAGTGCCATCCAGCTCTGGGTGATTTAATGGGGGGCATTTTAAGCAGGGGCAGAGGTCAGATCTTCAACAAACTGTTCCTTGTGATGCTCCCCTTCCTGCAGGGAAGGAGTTGGTAGGAATGGACAGCCTAGAGAGAGACCTACAACAAGAAAACATGGGAAATTATATCAACCATGTTGATATCATCTGGAATATTAATTATGAATGAGATCCTATCAGAAATTATCATGTTCATCTCTTTGGTGTACAATATCAGCCCAGCAAAGGGCAACACCAGCCTCTACCAGGTTTGAGACACAAAAATCATTGTGGGAGTTGGTAAAGGAAATGGATGGGTAGTCATGTCTCTGAAAGGTGGCCTCAAAATCAAAGACAGGTAGGGAAAATGCCACGTAGCTCAGGAAATGAGGAAAAGCATCAAAAAGCTGTGAAGAACAGCCCTTGGAGAGAACAAAGCAAAGCCAAGGCTGGGTCCTGCATGGAAAAAAACCACCTTTGGCTCTGGAAAGCCTCTGGTGCCATCACTTTCCCCACACCAGTCCTTTGTGCAGTTCCTCTCCTCTAATTGTGGGAACTTACCTGTTTCCCTGCTGTTGTTCCCACACAGGAAGGGAAGCAGTCCCGGGACAAGCAGGGGATCATCTCCTCAGTGCCAGGTACAGCTGATGACTCAGCCACGGGCAGAAACTGTGAGTTGGATTTATTTTGGTTTCCAGGCATCATTGCTACCCTATTTCCACTCTAGAGATGCAGCTGGGAAGGGTCTGGTCCTTACACAGAGCTGGATTTCCCACAGAACCCCACAGCAGACACTGACCAGGCAATGCTGGCTGGGGACATGTGGGTCCTGGCAGCACTGGACATTCAGGAATGTGGCCAAGGATAAGGAGTACAGACAGCAGACAACCCCTTGACTGCAGCCCTGATCAGTCCCACTACACAGAGCTGGCAAATCCCAGCACAGTCGGGATCTGGGCCAGTGATGAGTCCACAGAGCCATGCTGGCTCTCCCTGTGCTGTTATCCCAGCACTTAAAAATAGCTGCTGTTAAATACCAAGGCAGAAATACATCCATGTTTAGTTTGGGATGAGTAATATTTCCCTGCACCTCAGCCTTGAGGAGAGGAAGAGGGATGAGGTTCCTTTGTACCTAACTAAGGAGCCTTGGCTGGGCTCCTTTTTGAATTGGCAGCAGTGGTGCATCAGAGAGAGTCATCCTTGGCTTAAGATAGGCCATGTAAGTGATCCCTAATGTTATGATATCATCGGGACTAAAGCAGGTCAGGGATATTTCAAGGCAAGAGACATCTGTCAGGAGTGAGAAATCCAAGCTTTCCATGGGAAAGGGTTGAATTTTGCCGAACTTTGCTGTTTGACTTGGGGCAGAAAGAAAACAGATCTCCAAAAAATCCCATAATGACTGGATTAGAGACCACTGGACCAGCACAAAATTTTTGGCCCTGGATCAGGAATCCAGGGTCCCCTTAAACTATGTATTTAGGATTTGTTCTTTTTGATTTCCATTTCTTTCTTGCCTTTCACACAAGAGGGGGGAAAAGGATCACATGCTGCCTGGATTTGAGACCCTGTATTTAATTACTCAACTACATGGGGAGAGAAGTCTCTTACATGAGCACACAAATGATGGAGCTGAGGTTTCCACAGCATTGCTGGGATTTTTTTTTAGTATCAGAGCACATGATGTCACCACGCTATCTCGCTCAACACTGTCACAGATTTGTGTGCCTTTTCCAGTGCCAGAAATGCCTTTTCCTCTGGCTGGCCGGGGTGAATCATGGCCTATCTTAGAGCCTTACACCACTCCCCAGCCCCTGACTCAAAGGTCTTGTAATAGCCATGGCTTCATGTGGTTGTGCTTCATTGGAAGGGCTTTGTGTGAGGTCCTTCTGGGGAGGCAATTCCATCCAGGGAGCTGGGAATACGACAGCTCCTGCTGAGGTAGGCGCTGGATTTGCTCAGAGACAGGAGTTGTAATGCTTCCTAAAAAAGTCCAGGAACCAGCTGTCCCACATCTCTCAGGGACCAGACACACCCAAGGCTGTACCTGTGCTGTGTTCCATCATTCCCATGGAGTGAGAGAGATCTTGGTGCTCCACGAGCCCCAGCAGTGACCAGGGCAGATCTTCTATGGGAGCCCTTCTATGGACAGCCCCACTGCCCCTCCTGAGGGATGGGGAGGGGACATCCCAGATTTGGGATGGGGAAAGCAGTGTCCCGTGGTTTGAAGCCACACAATAACCACAGTTCTCAGAGGCTGGGATGTATGATATGGAGGGCAACAGCTTGGCAGTGTTCAAGACAGCTCTGCTGACTGGAGTTGGGTTTATCAACAAACACATCCATTTGGATCTGAATAACTGCACAAAATGTCAAAGCACCGGTGGCTGCATCTCTTTCCAGGCACAGCACAGTCACACCTGAGACACTGCTGCACGTCTGGGCATTGCTCCAAGGGGACAGCTGTTACACCCCTTAGAAAAGTACATTCCCAGGCAGCCAAACCAGCTGGGCTGTGCCCCTGGTCACGCTGGCAATATCAGATGATTTGGAGGAAGCTGCCACCAAGGACGTCACCAAGTCACTAATTAAAGAGGTCCAAGTGGCTGTAGTCTGCAGTAATGAGATTAAACTGAGCACTGGAAGACTTACACAGCAGAACGAAATTCTTCCTAGGAAGGAAGATTTCAAATCAAGAAACCATTTTTTTTTCCCAAGGGGAAATAGTTGAAAGCTTGGGTCCTTTAATACTCAAAAGGAGAAGGCACCAGATAATTTATTGCAGATAGAGTCTTCTGAGTACTCAGGATTTAAAAATCAAAAATTTATAGATGAATTTTGGCAATCAGGGAGAGGCAATTGTGGCCAAGGAGAAGAGGGACATACACACAGGTTTGTGTGTGTGTGTATTAACACTGCTCCATTATCCAGGGCTCCCAGCTGAAGGGCACATGGGGATGTTCCCTCAGTGCAGAGCAAAGATGAAACAGGAGCCTGAGGTGACTGCAAATTACAGAGCATCCAGACAGCCTCAAACCCACCTGCAAACCCCTCCTCCTCCTTTCTATTCTATTCTATTCTATTCTATTCTATTCTATTCTATTCTATTCTATTCTATTCTATTCTATTCTATTCTATCCTATCCTATCCTATCCTATCCTATTCTATCCTANCATCCCATCCCATCCCATCCCATCCTATCCTGTTCTGTTCCATTCTATTCTATTCTGTTCCATTCTATTCTATTCTATTCTATTCTATTCTATTCTATTCTATTCTATTCTATTCTATTCTATTCTATTCTATTCCGTTCTATTCTATCCTATTCCGTTCTGTTCTGTTCTATTCTATTCTATTCTATTCTATTCTATTCTATTCATTTCGACCTCTAAACAAGGGGAATTTTCAAAGCAAGGGGAGGAGGCGAAGGAGAGGGCAAGAAGCAGTGGGGTCCCCCATCCTGCACACAGGGAGACTCTGGCTTGGTCCAAGGGTTTGCTTGGCAAGGGAGGCTTCATCCCCTGCTGGCTACAGCACCCTCACGCTCTGCTGCGAGGGAATGCGGTGCCATCTAGCGACAAGGGAACTGCCTCGCTTCCATCCCAAAATCGGCTCCGCAGGGACGCTCCGGACGCTGTGTCCCAGCCCCAGAGAGGGGGAGGCTGCCGCCCTCCCTCTGGCCACCGCCCGGGGCTTTGCAGCCGTCATTCCGGTCTGCATCACGCTGCTCGGCAGACGGGCTCGGGAGAGCACCGCCAGTGAACTGGAAAGGTCGGAAAGGCGGGGAGGAATGCTGATTTAAGATAAAAGGCTGTGCTCATGCCAGAGACCGCTCCGAGTTCAAGGAAGCTCCGGCACTTGCCGTGATACAGTCTCCTGCCATCAAAATAATCCTGAAAAGCTCATTTCCCTTTCAGCTGTTGCTTTTCATGGGTATGATAGGCAGGAGCTGAATGTCAGGACTCCTGTAAGTGGCCAATTTGTCCAGCTCTCACTGCTCTATGCCTCTGCAACTCGGGCAGGAGGCAAACCTGGGGTGTTTAAGCACGAGATCCATCCTGTCCCCCGACCCAAACACCTCACATCACAGAAAGAAGCAGCAGCAGGACGTGCCACCCATCCCCTGTCACCTCTTCCATCCCCTGTGACCGATTAGGGAAGCTGGGATCACAGGCACTTTTTGGGGAGGCTGCCATGGGAGCACACAGTAGTTCCCAGGGATTCTTGCAGGGCAGGAGGGGGATCAGCCTCTGCTGATCTGCCAACAATCAAAGCAGACAAGTTTGTCCCTCCTAATCGGCTTTTCCTGCCAGCCCCAGTCTCTGCTTTCACTCAATCTAACCTAAAGAGCCTTTCCCTGGCTAAGACCCTCCTGCCCTCTTCACTGGGCTTCCAGCAAGAGCCACCCCATCTCATCCAAGGGCTCAGATCTGCCCTCTGCCCAGACCCTGGGGCTGCTGATCTCTCCCCTCACTCACTCAGCACCTCTCGGAAAACCCCAGTGCCTCAGTGATTTATTTTTTCTCATTTCCTGCCTTCTAATTAGTTGCTGTCTTTCAGACAGGAGGACAAAACCCTTTCCCCAGGAGCTGTGCAGAGCTGTCAGGTAGCTGGGATCTCCCAGGGCTGCAGGAGCAGTTTGCAGGGGCACTGATGGGGACACACGTGGGAGTCACAGCTGTGACCTGGGGATGGAGAGAGACAGCAGGAGTGTGAGCAGCAGCCATGTGTGCAGACAGAACACAGAGATGTTGCAGATGAAAACAGAAATCCACACAAATATACACACACACCCTGTGTGCTCCTGCCAGGCACAGGCAAGCATGACACACAAATACCCACAGCCAGCTGCTGTCTGAGCTGATTTGCTCTGCCCTTCACCTCCTGCATTTATGTCCCTCCATCCACACGGAATAAATAAGATATCTCAGTTCCCAGTGTGCTGCTGTGTTTGCAGACACCACTGCCTACCAGCTTGGTGCTACCTGAGTGGGTGTGTGTTTGCTGACAGCCCTGCCACCTCCAGCCCTCTGCCCCACCACCTGGCTGGCCACCAAGGACCTCCCTATCACCTTCCTGACAGCTCTTTTTCTGATCCTCATTTTTGGAAGGAAGCAACAAAGAATGCAGAGACCACATGAAGGAGGGGTGATGATCTCCAGAGGCATCAGGCTTAACATAGACAGCCAGGGAGCAGCAACCCATAGTCCTGGAGGATGGGAAACTTAAAGAAACTGGGCTGTGGTAGAGAAGAGCTGGGCCATTCTAGGAGCCTCAGTGAAAACAGATGTTCATCTGCAGCTGGACATGTTGAGATGGGATGTGATGCCAGGTGATATTGGCAAGGAAACTACAGCCCATGCTGAACTGCAGCCTGGGTGATGCGTAGCATCTTCTGATACCTGCAGACCAACAGGGGAGAGAGAGGGGCAGCAGCCCCTTCAAACACCCCTGTAAAAGTCCAGCAAAACTATTCAGGAGAAGTGCATGAAAAAATGTAAACATCTCAGTGCTTAAAGGGGGCTTATAAAAAGAGGAAAAGGAACCTTTTACCTGGGCATATAGTGAGAGGACAAGGGGAAATTATTTAAAATTTAAGTGGAGATATATAGATTAGATGTTGGGAAAAAAACCTTTATTCAGAGGGTAGTGAGGCATTGAAATGGGTTGCCCAGAGAAGTTGTAGATGCTCCACCCCTGGAAGTGCACATGGCCAGATTGGATGGGGCCTTGAGCAACCTGGTCTAGTGGAAGGTGTCCCTGTCCATGGCAGGGGATTGGGAACTGGATGATTTTTAACGTTCCTTCCAACCCAAACCACTCTGGGATTCTGTGAAACTGGAAAATCAGCATCAGTTTCTTGGCCCTTTGTAACAAAGAGCATGGAGTGTTTTATCTGAGGTGATGGGGACTTCTGGTACTGGCACAGCCAACTCACATCTTCCATTGCCACACGGTGATGTTCTCAAATATACACTCTCTAAAGGTGTGAGAAAAGCAAACCAAAGAGAGAACACCTCGTTCAATGTTACTGGGTACATCAGTCAAATTGGTATCCCAGCCTGCTAAAGTTGGACTCTGAAAACCACCCCCAGAGCCTTTGGTTATGTTTGTATTTGCAAATTAGCTTGGCCAGGCAAGATCACCAGCTCTGGCACAGAGTTTTACTCACCATTAACATCCTAAAAATAGCACCCTTTGCCCAGCTGAATTTTGAGGGCATGGAGAGTCCTCCAGGTTTGAGTGGTTTATTATTATCCCTCACCAAACAGTTCCCAGAGCAGCTACCTGTGACACCTCACTGCTGCAATGATTGGAGCAATTCCCAGCTGACCATAAAGCAGGTAGAGTGGTTGTCCTTCTTCAGTCACTTTCCCAAAGTAATTTTTTTTATTCTTGCTTCTAAAATACTGGAACTGATAAGGAAATAGGGAACCAGAAAAAGTAGGTAATACCTCTAACCTTCCCAGCTTCTCTGTTAAAACTTTGGCTGTGGCCAGAGGTGACAGAGGGGGCTGGCTGTGAGGATCACAGCCTGAGAACATGACAGTGAGTCAGGGAAATGTCTCTTCCCCATTGCACCACTGCCTGGATGCATCCTCTTCCTGTACCAGGTTACACCAGGGGTATTTTGAATGAATAAATTCTGAAAATAAGCCAGGGCCCCAGCCTTTCCCAGCCCCTGTGCAGGATTGCTGGGACTCATGATTGACTCAGCCTGGTGGAAGAGCAATTTCACTGTTCCCTAAAAATAGACCAAGTGGTTCATCCTCTCAACATAGCCCAGCACTCTGAGATAAAACCAGCTGCCAGAGACCACTGGGAGGCAGTGAACAGGACTGAGGGTGTGGGGTGTGGAGCAGGGCTCCTTTTGGGATACACAAAGGGCTGCCTGGCCCTGGGTTTCACACAGATTTTCCACTGGGGCTGTCTGAGACACGACTCACCTGTTGGGACTGCAGAGACCTCCCTGTAAGTAATTTTGGGGTAAATTAGAATGGGGTGAAGTGTTGCATGAATATGAACCACAGACTGATCCTAAAATGCAGAGCAAAGGAGAATGCTTAGTGTTTCACACTATGGAAGAGGTGTTGCAGCTCATGGAAAGCCAGGGATTTTATTCTGCTGGCCCAGAGTCTGGTAAATCCTGCTCTGTGCTGCAGGTGTGTTCCAGGTATGGTGGCTTTGGTTTGGTTCAAGACCATGGTGTAGGGCACCTGGGCGTGCTCTAGAGAGAAACAGATCATTGCAACTGCATGCTTTTCTTCTGTCCTAAAATACTGAAAATCCCAGCTTTGAAGCTTAAATTCATGGGGACAGATCTGAGTTTCTACTCTCTCCCCCTCCCCCCCCAAAAAAAAATACTGTTATTTATTACTCTGATCACTTTGAGCACAAATAGGGGGAAGAGTCTGTATGGGATCTAGTTGAGCCAGATGGATGCTAGGGGTGGAGGGGACACCTTCCAGACCCTAACCCTGTTCAGGACTGGCAGTGGGTAGGCAGCAAAACCTGGACTGTTCAGAAGGAAATGAGCTTTACTTCACCTTATATCCCTTGGGAACAGAAGGCAAGGAAGAATTAGATAAGAAGTTAATTTCTTTCCCTCTCTCTTCAATCCCTGCCTCCAGAGAGGGTTGAAAAATGTGTAAATGTGTTTGTGACCCTGAGCCAAACAAAGGGCTTCAGGAGCCTGTGGAGTCAGCAGCATTAATATGGCCATACCCCACTCCCTGTTTGTGCTCACATGTGTGGAAGGACGCTCCAAAAACCGGCATCACTCTAAGATGGAGCAGAAATGTGCCCCTGTGTGTTCATGTGTGTCTCACAACTGATTATCCATTTGCCTTTTGGCTCTAGGGGCTGACTCATGGTCACCAGGAGAGCCAGGACTTTCTTCAGGTCCAGCCCTGGGGATGCCCCTCAGTCACTGTAGGAAGGCCTGACCTGAGCTGAAAGCAGTATTTTTTTCAGCTCATGCATTTGTTAGTGGCTAACGTTTCCTTCTGAGATTCATGTCCAGCTGATGGCTGTGAGAATAACAGAAGTTCTGTAGCTTTCCCCAGTTCCCTCCAGATCTCCAGTTTTCACCCAAATCTTTGTGCCAAAAAAAAAATGTGAAGTAGCTTCAGATTTTTGTTAGAAAACAGGGATTCAGGGAAAGAAAGGTTGTCTTCCTTTCCCTATGTCTCAGGTACAGATCTCACTTTGTGAGAAGAGGTAAAATATAAAAATCCATACTCTTGTTCAGGCAAAGTGGTAGATGATTCACTAGTGGCAATTAAAGGATTCAGCATGGGTGGGAATTTGTAGGAATATCTTGCAAAGGCTGTTTTCAGCCCTTGAATAGACTCAGTTTATTTTACTAAATACAGAAAGCTTCCTTTTGGGGGGAAACCAAGCAAGGATGACCTAAACCTTTCACTAAGAGGGAGAAAATCCTTCTTTAGCACTGGTGGAAGTCCCAGGACTGGGTCTGAACAGAGTAGTAGGAATCTTTCCTTGCAGTACTGTACTTTACTAATATCTTACACTTTCAATCCAACTATTTCTCTCCTCTCCCATATTCTCACTGGCAATTTTTCTTACTCAGAAACAAATGGAAATTCCCAGGAATCTCAGTAGCTACAAGTAGTTTTGAAGTTTTCTCTTTAAAGTATACTGCTAATTTGGTTTGGGGTGTGACTCTTTCGTCCAAAACAGTATTAAGTTTTCTTGGCTGCCGGTGATAGAGAGCCGACAACAGCATGGAAACACCAGGACAAGAATAGAAAAGCAAGGCAGGGCCTTGCAGCTCCTCAGGGCATGTGGCATCCCTGCAATGCCCCCACGTAAAGAGCATGGCATGGCAAAGAAATGCTGAGAGATGCACGGCCCTGATCCCTGATCCCTGATCCCAGCTGGGCCCTGCATCCCAGGCAGGATGTGAGGCTGGGGATGCTCACCAGGCTCTGCCTGCACATACATTCCCAAGGTATCTTTCCAGAGGGGTGACAGAGGGCTTCCCTTAAAAGGTCTGGTATTTGTGGCATGCCAAGGAGCCCTCTCCCCAGGCTGAGGCTATTCCAGTGGGGATCTGGGTGTTGCTGGGGGTTTTAGAGGGAGGGAAGCTGCTATCATGAATGGTCATCCTGAACTCCGGGCTGAGAGGGCTGAGATGATGCACTGCAGGAGGGAAAAGATCCTGGGAGAGGGGTTAGGGATAAAAGTACTGCTGATGGTGGGGTAGGGGAGATAGAGAAACAGGGGAATGGATGTCAAGCAGGGGTGTTTATCACCATTCCAGTGAAAAAAACCCTCTGTGAATAGCAGAGTCGCTGGAGGGTACGAGAACAGTGCTGACGATGTTCCACGATGTGTCAGGGGGCAGTGCTGGGCACCCCCAGTGACACACAGCCAGGGACAGAGTCACTAAACATCCATTTATTAACCCTTTATTAACTGAACAGAGGGACACAGAAAACGAGGCAATGCCCAGGGCACAGTCGGGGCTGCACCCACCTCCTCCAGACCCTTGGTACCCAAACCGTGGGGCAATGGGGTGATGGGGTGATGGGGTGATTGATGGGGTGATGGGTGATTGATGGGTTGATGGGGTGATGCTGGAACCCTCCCTAAGGAAAGACAGGCCTGCAGCAGTTGGCCCACGCAGGAAAGGCCATGTCCCCAAACAGCAATGCCACTCGCAGCTGTCTCTCAGCAGAGCTTCTTGGCATTTTTTTGGTGCCCAGAATAGAGTCCTCCACATTCCTGGATTTTTGCAAAGCCCAGAAATAGCCCCGAGCTGCCTTGGGGCAGATACTCAGTTCTGCCTGAGGCTAAATTTTCCCAACTCTTCTCAGAAGCTCTCTAAATTACCTGGGGGGTCCTGATGTTGCTCCTGCAAAGGACATCCCAGCTGACACCGAAGAGCCAAAAACATTTGCAGAAGTGACCAAAGATCATGAACCTTCAGTTTGGAGGTGCTGGAAACTGCAAAGAGATCTGATTTTGAAAATCAAGGGCGGGAAACAAGACACGTTTTTTTTTTCTTTCACCACCTCCCACCCTCTCAGATTTGCAAGTGCCACTTTATACATGTGCAAAACATTAATTATTTTACTATAATTAGTGGAAAAATCCTAATGCATGAAATGATAATTTAAATCTTATTTCCTCTTCAACACAGCTGGTCTTTAGTTACATTATTTTATTTTACTTCTTTGTCTAGCACCTTACTCTGTTTCTAGTGCCTTTCTTTTCAGCCCATTTCCCACCTCAGAAATCATCTATTAACTCTATGTATCAGAGACTGTCTAATCATTGCAGGAAATTGCTTGCAGACAGGGCAAAATCTCTCTTAAACCATTTCAAAAGGGAATGATTTCTATTTATTTGATATGTGTTAGTCATTACATTTATGTTCTATATTAGCAGGCCTCCCCACCTCCAAATCAGGGATCTATTGTATGCGATGCTGGACAAATTTATTTGAAAAGACAAGGTATATTAATGAAAGTTTGGAATCAGAAAAAAAAAAAGCCTGTTAAATGGTATGATTTTCATTAATAATCCAACTGTAATCAGTGCTGTTCTTATATCTGAGTTGGTAGGTGAGCATGAGAAAATCTCAGTACTTACTTTTAAAGGTTGATTCCTAGCCCGTGTAGTTATAACAGGTACTCTTGGACCAAAACAGTAAAAAACCACATGAATTGTATGTAAAAAGAACATGTTTACAATTGCCACTCTGGCACATAATGGGCCAATCAATGGTAGAAAGAAAAAGCTTGAATTTCAAACACTCACGGTCCTTTGTGGGACTGAAAATGAGAGAAAGTACTGTAGTCTGAAAAGAGAACAAAGTGTGATCTGGGCATCAGGAGGGAGCACCCATGAGAGTGAGCAGAGTGTTTTAGAGCATGACTGCTCCTCAGTCTTTGCTAGATTCTAAAATCCCATCGATGATCCCTGTTGCATCTCTGTCCCACCTTTTTCCCCCTTCCTTCCGAAAAACAGATGGTATTTTAACATTCTCTAAAGCCTCATGAGTGGGTCATGAGGGCAATGAGGAACAGATAGAGATTCTCTCCTGCCCAAATCCTCCCTGTCCCAGGACTACCCTTCCGTGCCCACCCATCACTGAAACATCCCAGAACCACTCACCTTTCCAGCAGCCTCCAAACCGGGAAGCAGGGAGCCTACCCTGCTTCCCACACCTCCCTCAGAATGTGTCCCCTCTAGCAGAGCTTCCCTGTGGACCAGGGCCACTGGCAGAGGGGTTAGGGCAGAGATTTAAACCTTTCCCTGTTGACTGAGCACCCCCAATGAGCTGCCTGGCTCCTGGATTAAGCAGCAGCACTGGTTTTCCAGCCAGCTTTTATGGGTGCTCACCCATCCGTGCAAATTCCCCCAGCCCAGCTGTGGAGCTGTGCCCGTATTTAGGAGTCACTTTTGTCAGGGAACTGATTCTCTGGGGAGAAAAACTGGGAGGAGGATGGGACAGATGTGATTCTGCACATGCAGCTGCCACATCCAAGTGCAGAGGCACTTAGAAATGGGGTCCCCATCTGCAGGGATGTCCTTCCAGCTTTGGGACAGGTCAGAAAGATGCTAATGGTTTCACTGGGGTGAACAGCAGAGACAAGCAGGTGGTACTGGGGACATGTCCAGTCACACAGGGGTGTCACACACTCCTGTGGGTCATGAGGCTGAGCTGGTAGTGACCATCTGATGGGGGTAACACATGGCTAATCCCAAGGGATCCCCAAATTCCCAAAAACAACCAGTCCAGAGAGCCACAAAGCAGCATTTCCTTATCAATTCACCTCCATCCCCTTGGAATAGACAGTTGCTTTCACAATCTGAAGAAATAACTTGTTTTCCTGCCCTGACTTCTCCGGTGCTAAGGAGCTCCAGGACATGAGTCTCTCTCTCTGCTCCTACTGATCTCTGAGAATTGGGTTTGGGTCCTGCACCATGGGATGTACCAAATGTCTCATGGTACTGGAGCTGTGGCATAGCCAAGGCATGAGACCACAACACATCTGTGCACCATGGCACAGGCCAGGCCAGGCCCAGAGCCAACATGGAAACCCAAAATTTCCTGCAGAGCAGCAAAGTCAAGCAGACACCGAGCAGGGGATGGAGGATGCCGGATTTGGGAGGAGGTGCTCTCTGCAGCACTGCTCCATCAGTGAGCAATGGAAAGGCACAGGACCCTGGCAGAACTTGCCCCACAGGTCTATCCCTTTCCTCTGGCTCCTGCAAGCCCTGTGCAAGCCCCCATCCCACTCCATCCCACCCCATCCCATCCCATCCCATCCCCTCCCATCCCATCCCATCCCAGCCGCGTTACACAACCCACAGCTCCCGGGGCGACACAAAGGGCTTTGCTTAGCAGCTGTGTTTGCTCAGGGCGGCTGATTTTGGGAGCACAGCTGATGACATGTGGTTGGCCAGGCGACCCGGGAGACTGGTGCTGAGCTTGCAGCTTCCTTTTTTAATAGGTGACTCAGGCACTCGGTAGCTCACTGGGGTTGGTGGTGGGCGCCAGGCTGTGAAGGAGTGCCAGCAGCAGAGGTGGTGGACACCAACAGGTGGGTAGAATTGTTTGTTCATAGGATAAAGTGGTTTAAATAGAAGGTAGAGTAAGACAGAGCTGCGCTGTTACTGGTGAGATGGGGTTTTCTCAGGAGAGGGAGGGAGAGGGCAGAGGTTTTGTTGGTGATTTGTTTTCCACTTGTTAGGAGCTGGCTGCCAGGTGTAAGATGATTCTGGTTCAAGAGACCTGCAATATTATCTCCAGCAGGAGACAGAGCAGTTGAGTGATT
>VZTT01075513.1:0-10524 GCA_013400855.1 Buphagus erythrorhynchus
TAAGTGGTGCAAAATACCACCCCATTACAGAGCAGCAAAGAGCTGTGTCTCAGTTTGTGTCAGCCTGCCAAGCACTGCCTGTCTGACCCTCAGCACACCCTCCTGCTCCTCCTGGGGTATCACTGCTTGGGCTCAGGGCCAGCTTAGCTGAGGGGTGCAGGTGTCACACCTTGAATCAAGCACTTGGGAAAACGCTGTGAGAAGCCTTGGTGGAGATGGAAGGGCTGCCCTTGTCTCTGGGGGTGCTGTTAGGGCTGGGCACTCTCCTGGTAATGCTGCAGCCATGCCTGTGGCCATGCCTGTGCTCCAGGCTGGCCACCCACCCGAGATGGACTCAGGTCAGGGAATGCAAGAGCACACACAGCTCGGTCACAAAGCCTCTCTGGCACGGGAAACAAAGCACACATGCCTGAGCAGCCAGAGCAAAAGGACGAGCCCAAGGCAAAGGGAGCTGAGAGCAGAAGGGCAAGGGAGGTGCACAGGGAAAGCTCCAGGACATCTTGGTTCATGCTCCCTCCATCCTCCTTATGGGCACTGATGGATAACTCAGTGGTACCCTCTCCTCTCCTCTCCTCTCCTCTCCTCTCCTGTCCTGTCNTTGGTTCATGCTCCCTCCATCCTCCTTATGGGCACTGATGGATAACTCAGTGGTATCCTCTCCTCTCCTCTCCTCTCCTCTCCAGCTCCAAGGTGGTGCCTCTCCCACTTCATTTTCTGGTTTATTTTCTGGAAGGTGGCCACTCTATAGGCATCTTCCCCTTTTTACTGCTTTTACACCATCACCCCCCTCCTCTCTGCCTTCCTCTTGCTGTCGTAGCTGCAGGTGAAGCCCAGGGCAGGATGAGCAGCCAAGGAGATGAGGTCGTGTCCATGTGCCATTGTCCCAGCACAGAGCAGGGCTGGCAAGCCCCGGTGCCACTGTCACTGACAAAAGGGCACAAAGGGTGCCTGCACTGCTGGCCTGTCACACTGGGCCTGCTGCATCCAGGCTCAGACTGGGGATACACAGATTTTTAATTAACAGGGAATCAACTAGGGCTTTCCTTTTTAAGGATGCCTAATGAAGGCTGATAAAATTTTTATTGATTTATTGCCTTTGAAATGTGTGATGTCCACATTTGTCCTAAATTGTATGTATCTATTAAAATTTCTTCTTTTCCTGGACAACCCCCAGAAATATACCTGTATTAGGAACTGAGATAAATAGTTTATTGACTCATTTGAAATATTTTTAATGATGTCACTCTATTCAATACTCAATTTCATATAGCAAAAAAGAACATAAAAATGGGGCTGCATAAACCTCACCACAACAACAACACACAGTGGAAACAATCTCTGAAGAACTCCCTACATTGTCCAGCTCTTCCTGGAGTTTCTGACCCAAGAATCACAGGTCAGAACATCCCATATCTTCTTGCTGTCATGCTGGCCTCATGGATGAGGGATACAAAGTGTGCCCTCAGTTCCTGGGGGTCACTGCAGACATCCCAGTGACACTTGTGTGGAATGTCCCCCGTAGGGAAGAAGAACTCAGCAAGTCTCTCACTCATCACTTTGATGCCTAGAACCTACAGGCTTTAGAAAATTGAGTTTCTCTGACTCTCTTCTTTTCCTATTTAGGTATTTTCCTTCCACTTTGGATTTTACAGTGCTCTCCAAGCCCCAGCCCAGCCTGCAGACCTGCTCAGGATCTTTTATCCCACAGACCTTTAGGGAGGTTGTCATGTGGCAGCTCCATGATGTACATAAGTAAAGGAGCTACGAGGACTGCACAAGTCACACAAAACCAAGCTGGATTGTAGACTGCCTTTTACTGGGTTCTGGTGACTTCACAAGCACAGCAAGGGCTCTATAATCCTTGTGAATTATTGACATGGTATTATTTCTGTGCAGGAGCAGGACAATAAAGACACAGGGTGGGTGCACTGTGGAAGGGGCACCATAAGGAAAGACTTCAGCATTTCCATGCAGAAATAAAAGAACCAGGCACACCTTTCTGGGATGTTTTTTGATGCAGGATTTGGTATTTAGTGCCTGGATATCATTACTGACCTTAAGAGCTTTGCTGTAGTTGGTAAAGTAGTATCAAATAAAATACAAAGTTCTACATTTGCTTTCTCCTGAAGATTTTTCTGTCAAACTGGGTCAACTTCCAAGTAAAGCAGGAGATCATTTTAGTCTGTCAGCACTGCAAAACTAACCTGGTATTTGAAAATTACTTGTATGCTTGAAAATGATGTGGGCTCTGGCAGGCAGAATTGTTTAAGATCTAATGGTATATAATTCAAAACCTGAACCTTTCTGCTTTGCTGAGCTTACCATTATTTTAGCAAATGTTTGTTTTGGTGGGATCTTGGGGGTAATATGAGCAAATGAAAACTCCATAAGGATATTTTTTCCAATACTGAAACTAAAAAAATAAGCCAACATCCCCCTAGTTTTTTAAGCAGTAGCATTTGCCATCTTTATAAAAATTCTATCATAGGCATGGAAACAGATCATAAAACTGCTCTGCCCAGATCTGCAGGGGAATCAAACAGATGGCAGATCCCACTGCAGTTTGGATGAAGATTTCATAGCTAGATAGGCAAGAGAATAGTCAAGGTCAGTGATGAGGTGAAAACCATGCCCAGATTTTCTTCAGCTAGGAGCATGTACAGCCTTCTCACACATTTAGAGGAAATGCACCAAACCCAGAAATTTTTTCACAAAGAGGGGCAAATGCCCTTAGTGTACGACAATATTGCAACAGAGAAACATTGTGCTTGCTTAACTGTCATTTTTTAAATTAAAATTGAAATGAAAACTATTTTTTTCCAAATTTATGTGTGTCTGTGCTAGTATATATTTTTAAAATTCAGTTAAATCTGCAGGTAGTCATACACCAGATTGTAAATAATATTATTGGTGAATTTTGGCAACCAAAATGATTCTCAAATAATGGTTATTGTTATTCCATTAGTTCTGGGACCAACATGCATGTAGAGCTCTTGGCAGATGATTTTTTTCCTCCGTGCTTCTGTTTTTTATGCCCTCACAAATGTCTGAATTGAGAAGTTATGGCTTTAAATGGAAAATTTCCTCCCTGATTTGTTGTGTTCTTGTAAAAACAAAAACCCCAAGCAATCTAGTTTTTGATATACATCAGGCTCAGCTACACAGATCTGGAGGCTGTATTTCTCTCTTGTTTATGTCGTTAGCCTGGTTTTAGTTAATTTTCATTTCCAGATGTCTCTTGTGCATGTTGAGTTGTTTCTTTTTTTCCCTTGTGGTTAACAGGATATAAATTACCTTGATAGGACAGAGCTGTTTGCTCTGTTTTACTTGTTTAATTTCTGGATACGTTTTACTGAGCATGATCCCTCATCATCACAAAATAGATTTTACTGGCTTAGAACATAGCTTTTACTGCAGTTATTTACTGGCATGAAATGTGCACAACTCAGTGAGGAGTCACACTTGCAGTCTGAGTGCTCGTTTTTTCTGTCATTAAAAGGGCACAGAGCTCTGCTCTGGTGAGGGCTGGGTTCAGCTCTCAGAGCACTGAGGAGCACAAGGACTGCAGTGAGCCTGGCTGAGAGAGCAAAGCTGTGGCTGCTGCCATGAAGGCTGACTCCTACTTGCTAGGTTGGGATATTATCTAAGAGCAAGCAGTGCTGGGTGGCTTTGTGTTTGGTATCTGTGAGAGGCAAAGGTTTTGGTTTTACTCCTTTTCAGTGACAGAGGTAGAGCAGCAGCTTTGGACCTGCAGTGGGGTCTCTGCCAAGCAAATCACTCCTGCACTGCATCCTCTTCTGCTGAATCACTTCTTGTCCTGAGGTTTCCCTCTGAGGGAGTAAAGGACAGTGCCAGTGTCCAGGCAGCTCCTCCAGGTTTTTCCCTGCAGGATTGCCTGAAGAGGGGTGTTTGGGGTGCAGTGGTGTCTCTTGTGCCTTAGTGGACTGGAGCAGATCCCCACATTTCCTCACTTACAGGGGCATCAGATGCCTTTGTGTGTGACTATTGCTGGGTTATATAAGGCACTGCAGCAATCAAATACTTCCTACTGCTTTCCCAAAGAGCTGCTGCAGGGACACTCACATTTTGCACACAGGGATCACAGGGCACCTTGTGCTTTTTGCTGGAGGCTTTAAGAACTTAAAGAGATGAGATCCAGCAATCTTAGAAAGAAGAAGAAAGAAGAAGAGTTTCCAAGAAGAAAATCTGAGTGGCAGAGAGACCCTCCAGGCTTGTTCTGTGCTGCCTTTTCCCTATTGGTAGCACAGGGATAACTAACATTCAACTCCAGGCCATGGAAAACAATAGAAATGCTTCTAAAATTTTCCAAAGCTTAAAAAAATACACAGACTCATTACTACTAACCAAAACAAAAGGCCCTAATATAGGGGCCTGAACTTTGTAGTTACTATCTCCAGACAATCCTTTGTTGGGACAAATCAACTTACTGCAACATTTGCTTAATTTAGGGACCAGATACAAGTGCTTTTAGAACTCCTTCCTCCTGCTGACCAGCTCACATGAGCACAGGTGGAGAAAAGCAGCCACAGAGCACATACCAACAACCAGCAGCACAGATGCACACACCAACTGTTGTCACTGAGGTTACATATTAATGGTTATTCAGACTTGCACTGACAAACACACTATTTTTGGCTTTGTGCTAGTCAGCCGAGGTCCTGAGCTCCTGCTGATCAAGGATCATGAAGGAGACGATGCAGCAAATGAGATTTGTATGCTGAAAGTCACTCGTGCTTTGAGAGCCTGCCAAAAATAATGTTTCAGAGGGCATGTATAACTCTGCCAAAATCAAGCTGATGAATGGCTGTATCACTCACTGAATTTGGATGCAGAATGAGGGTCAAGTTTGGAACAGTCTAGCAATAGGCCATTCATGCAATCTAAGCAGGATGGGATCAGGGCATTTTGTAATCAACACTTATTAAAGTCCTGTTATGTTCCAAAGTGCAGCAGTCTGGAAGGTAGATGACAAGGGAGGTTTAGGGCTGTATGGTGCTAGGCTAATCTGATTTTTGGGAGTTTCCTCTAGTTAGGCACAATAAAACAAGAAAAGGAAATGCAGGAACCTTTACACATCCAGGAGTGTATTCTGCAACACTGGTGTTCAGTCTTTTCTTCCAGTCAAATTGTTCATGGTCTATTAATTCAAAACACGGGAATAAGAAGTCTGTAGATTAAATGCTGCATGCTATTTTGCCTGAAGATGTGAGGAGTTTGAATTTTAAAAATGAGACTTAGCTCTGAAAGCGTACAGCCTTGCATTTCCTTTTTTATTGAGGAATTTTATCTCCCTGGGTAACGTGCAGGTGGTGCAGCAAGAAGTGCATCACTTTTTCCTATCTAGAGAAAGGTGCTGAAGAAAAGCACAGATCAGGCACAGAGAGTGTCAGGTCTTGACTGAATACCCTTCCCTCTTAGCTTTTGCTTTTCAATTCCGTTTACATTTTTCTCTTTAACCAGTACGTGCTTTCCCACTGATTTTGCTAGAAGGAGCTTTTTTATGACAAGTTACTTTGGACTGAAGCCAGTTTCAACCACTTTCATAGTCAAGTACCTTGTGACCAAGAAGAATATCATGTTCAGGTCCACCATGACAACTGCTGAGAAGAAAACTGAGGGTAACATCAGAGACAATGCTGCCTAAAAATAACCACCAACCACAGTTCTGCTGTTAGCTTATGAAAGGTGCAATATCATTTCTAGCACATGCAAACAACAGCACATGGAGGTGTGTTGGGAATGCCATGGACAATCCAATTAAAGTAACTGGAGGTGTGGTAATTGTTGCTATAACCTTCTGTGGTTTTTGTGACCTTAGTGATATCTTATACCTCAGTCATGAGCTCCCAGAGTGACAATGAGCCACTTCAAATCCACAGAAAAAGGCCCAGTCCATGGTGTGGCATTATAGCCAGATGGGAACATAACAGGCAGATGACTAAGAAAACCACTTAATGTAGATTAGTTGTTTGTGCACAGAAATCTCATGTGAGAGAGCTCTTCATTCACATGGCTCAGAGGAAGATTGGTAACAATAAGAGAATAACATACATATAATTAGAGTTTACAGCTGAGGCTATCTATCCAAAATCATCTGCTCAGTGTTGCCATAATACCTAGTGATGGACAAATCCACCCCATTGCATCTGGACATAGTGATTTAATAGATATTTGTCAGTTCTACGTCTATGCTTAGGTTACTAAATGACTTGTATGAGGCAAATTAAATCTCATGGCAGAATATTACATTAGAAACATTAGCTAAGCCTTATAGACCTGAATAATTGCAGAGCTATTCCAAGTCACGAGTGATGATTTATACCTATCTTTTTATTAATTTATTGCCTGTCCCTAAATTGGAGAGTTGCTCTTCAGGAAAAATGTCTCAGTTAAAATAAGCACTGAACTCCAGAAGACAGAGGACTTTGATTCAAGATAGCAAAGAGAGTAATAGGGATTGAAGAGTTGCAAGTGATGTATTAGTTTGCAGTTTGAATTCAGCTCCAGCAGAAATCTTGCCAAGATACCCAATTTTGTTTCCACACTTATCTCTGGACAGCAGGGCTGGTAGCTGTCCATTTCATCCAGACAGAAGTCAGGTTTTGAACCATGTACTAAATAGTTATCAGTGTCTCCCTCTCCCAATCAAACAAGTCCATCTCAGTGATCTTTAAGGTCAAAGCTAGAGTGGGGCAGAGCACATAAAGAGTTTTACTGAGCTGCACCCTTCTGCTCCTGCTCAGGCATCTCATCCTGTGCTCCTGCTCAGCACCAAAAGCACCTCGATTCTGGTCAAGGACTTCACCACTTCTCAAGGATTCCTCCTCTTCCTCACCACCACCAGGCATCTCACATGGGTCTGGACAAAAGTATTGTTTTGTTCCCTGATCTCTCTGTGCTTCCTCACACTCTCCCAAACACCCCCTGCCCACAGTGAGGGTTAAACCATGTTGGTCCCAATTCCTGCAGCGTGGATTTGTCCATGTACAAGCACTGATGAATGGCCCCTCTCCACATTTCCCTGTGAACAAACAGTGACCATTCAAATGTTTGCATAAAAACAAATGGATTTAAGCCTGGCTGAGCAGGATCTCTGTCTACTTAGGCACAAATATTTGATGGGATCTTTCTCCATCATTTTCCCAGCTAATTTCCAGCTTTATACTTAACTGATTATCTAATTGATGACTCACTGTCAGTGTTCATGATCAGGAAACACTGATAGTCTCTAGAGGGAAGATGATTTCATTCTCCCAGGCCACACTGAGGGTGATGATGCTGCAAAGCCCAGAGGGTGAAGGTTGGCCTTCATAGGAGGGAGGAGGAATAGGTGGCTATACTTTCATTAGACAAAGAGGTCACATTTTTAAAGGTCAGATCTCTCATCTTCAATTTTCTAGCTACAATCCAACCAGTGCTTTGAAATGCATTGCTGCTCTAGCTGTAAATAACAAAACCTAAATTTAGGCCAGTTTATGAAGCAGCACCCAACACTATAGCTTTCATGGCATCTTCTCTTTTGAGACCCGTAAAAAGCAAATTTATCACAAGAGGTATTGCCTTACAACAGGTGTCAGATTATCCTAGAATCTGAGATTGGAAGTGAACTCCTTGGCAATGGTGAAAAGTGCTTTGTGTTTGGAGAGCAGCAAGTTAAATGCCTAGCCTGCATCTATTTTTCCTGCTTCAGCTGAGCAGCAGTGCTAAAAACAGCCCAAAACACCAACAGCTTGCCTGATTTTATGAATTCAGGTTGCCCTAATTTATAGCACTGTATATGCATATATATGAGCAGCTACTATGGGTGAATGAGAAGAACTCCACCCAGAAAAACTGGAGTGTGTTTTTGGGCTGGTACTGGCTTAGAGGAACATTGGCAAAGGTTGGTTAATGCAGCTGCAAAAAATGTGGCTCACACATCAGAAAATAGAACTGTGATGCATTTGGAAGAGCCAGCTGTATTTTATGAATATGGGAGTGGGTAAGTGCTGCTGGACAGAGTAAAGCTGTATATGCTGTATGTGGATAAAGTGGAAGAAGAGCTACATGGATACACTTGCTTTTGCCAAGTTAGGCATGCTTGTCTTTGGAGTGGTCTAACCTAAGCAGCTCAGTGGCCTTTTTTATATAATTTATGAAACTGAATAATAGAGCAAACATAAATTGAAAGCAAGCATGCTATTTAGTTTATTTACAAAGCTAATAAAAATGCAAAACATACACTAATCAAATTATGTTCTCAAGTAAAAATGAATCAATGGATTAATAGCTTCAAAGTTCTTCCGTACCAAATGAACACAATAAGCAATCAAATCAAATGATGAGGGTGTCACTTTCACTCTCAGTCCTTGTCACTAATGAAGTTATGCTAAGAGAATCAGAGGAAGAGTTGTTTTCAGACCATGAGTGTCTGGCATCCAACCCAAAGCACTCCTTTCACCTGTCTGGGGAGCAGCACAGGTCACACCACCTGTTTGGTCTGGACTTTGACCCTTACCAAACAAGAATGAGAGAGGTGAGCAATATTCCTCCTTCAACGTAAGAAGTGCTGAGCTAGCCAGTGATTCTTGCCATAACATTTTTTTAAAGTCCTGTGGCTGTTTCAGGGAGATGGGTGTCATTACCAGCTCCCCTGTCCATGCACACAGCTTGTGGCATAGTAGGTCCACCCTCTAGCACAGGTGGGATTTCTAAATACTGCATGATGGCAGCTTTAGAACAGCTCTTGTCCTCAGCAGAACTTCCTGACTAACTCAGCAGCAGGCTGACATCATTTATTTTTATGAAGCTGTGAAAGGTGTTTCTCCTTGAGCTGTACACAAACATTCATTTGTAGCTGGGGGAGGAGGGTGGCAGGTGGAAGAGAGAAAATACACAGACTAAAGTCAACCTGGAAGTGGAGCAATTCAGTGAGGAGCCTGCAGCTGTGTCAAGGAGCTGAGCAAGTGCTGAGCATGTGCTGGACCATCCCCAGGAGCCAGGAAAGTGCCCACTGGCCCAGGCTGGATCATGCTGAATCCCTGGAGTAGAACTGCTCAGACGCCACTTGATTCACTGCTGCTGACACACAAATTAACAGGAGGCAATATGGGGAAAAACAGAGAGAACTGGAGAATGTATTGCTCAACAATCCCCAGGTGGCTATGCACTAGGAGAGGCTGTGTTTTCTGATGACCACAGTATTCCCTTCCTGAAACAAAGCTGGAACCCAGTGAGTGCTGGGGACAAGAAGGGCTGGGTTTATCCTCTATAGGGCAATGCTGAGAAAAACGTTTCTGGATGTTTCTGTCACTAAAATATCTCACTAGGAGAGTACAGAGGCAGATACTAGTGAGTTTATCAGAAGAACGGGCTTTCAACCCATCAGGGAGCAACAATGTGCTGTCCAAGGAATATGAAGATAAGCTACTATAATTTCATGCGTGGTTAANAAGGAATATGAAGATAAGCTACTATAATTTCATGCTGTGTTATTTTATTCCATAAGACAAACTATTACTTGCTTTCATAAATTTATAACGATGACCATACAAATTATAGTTTGATGTCACAGTCAGTCTCTTGGCTTAGCTAGCAGGGGACAGGAAAAGGTAATTGCAAAATGTACAATGACAATAAAACAGTAAAGCTAGGTCGTTATGTTAGCCATTATTTCTGATGTGTGAATGTTTCCACTACAGCTAATTTTCGAGAGGAAATTGGAAATTTCTTTTAAAGAAAAATCCTTCCTTGAATTTTAATAAGGGCCAGAGGAAATGGATGGTAAAGCTTCATGGCAAGGTGGGTGAGCAGCATGAGCGAGGAGTAGCAGGCAAATTTGCTAGGATGTCACTTGTTGCTTCCTGACNGAACGGGCTTTCAACCCATCAGGGAGCAACAATGTGCTGTCCAAGGAATATGAAGATAAGCTACTATAATTTCATGCTGTGTTATTTTATTCCATAAGACAAACTATTACTTGCTTTCATAAATTTATAACGATGACCATACAAATTATAGTTTGATGTCACAGTCAGTCTCTTGGCTTAGCTAGCAGGGGACAGGAAAAGGTAATTGCAAAATGTACAATGACAATAAAACAGTAAAGCTAGGTCGTTATGTTAGCCATTATTTCTGATGTGTGAATGTTTCCACTACAGCTAATTTTCGAGAGGAAATTGGAAATTTCTTTTAAAGAAAAATCCTTCCTTGAATTTTAATAAGGGCCAGAGGAAATGGATGGTAAAGCTTCATGGCAAGTTGGGTGAGCAGCATGAGCGAGCAGTAGCAGGCAAATTTGCTAGGATGTCACTTGTTGCTTCCTGACAGCTTCAAGGAGAGGATGACAGTCAAGGATCCACTGTGACAAGAGCAGGCAGCAGCCTGGTGGTCCTTGTAGGGTGAGTAGTTGGAATGTTCAGTCTCCAGTTATGCATTAAATGAACAATGGAAGAAATCAGCTCAACAACTCCTCTGAGCAGATCAGCACCAGCAACAAGAAATTTCTAGCAGATAGGGAGAGGA
>VZTT01075515.1:0-17832 GCA_013400855.1 Buphagus erythrorhynchus
ATATTCATGTTACTATCTTCCAAGCACAAAAAGTATGTCACAGTTTAAGCTAGGAATTGTTTTTCAGTTTTCTTGCAGTGGAAAATTCTGAGACCTTTCTTTCTATTTGCAACATTGGCTTTCCTCTTTGCCTGGGAAAATCTTTTTGCTTGTAAAAACATCTTTTGTTTGAGGTGAATTTATCCTTTTCTCTAAGTCATAAAAACCCCTTCCAACTCACNCCCCTTCCAACTCACATGTTCTTTGCCTTCTTAGTTATCCAGTAAGACTGGCTCAGCAATTCTTTTTTTCTATATCAAAACTTGCTATCATTTCTATTCCTTCTTCAGATTCTACATTCAAAGATTTTTCTGTTATACACACACATCTGTGAGACCTTCCTGCCAAATCCTTATCCTTCCCAACAGCCACCCTCACCACGACAGTAAGACAGGACAAAGCAAAATCCAAAATCCACATTTCCCCCTCAGGAAAGGCCTCTCCAACCATTTGACCAAAAAAAAAAAAAAATTAAAAAATTTTAAAAACAATCAGTTTTTCCTCCCTGCTGGCACCTGGGCTGCAGGTTTGGAGCCAGATGGCAGCGATTTGTGGGGATGAGGTCGCTCTCCTCGTCTCCTCCCAGGCCAAGGCTGCTGACAGAGTTCCTCCCACATGGATTCCATCCTCCTCCTCCTCATGTACCTGCCACCAGCTGTGGAAAAATCCTTGTGACTTTTCTGCCACCGCTGATCTTTCCTGGCGAGGCGCGGGCGGCCTTGGTTTGGTTTCCCTCAGCTCCGCTTTTCGTTGTGGTCCCGAGCAGTGAGATTGAGAGGGAAAAAATATTTTATAAATTGTGGGGCACTCTGAGATTGCAGCGGTGGGGGCCTGCTAGTAGCGAGGAAGATGGAGGAAGAAAATGAACACTTGTATTATTTATCCTTTTAACCTAATAACTAAATTCCCATAAGCTTTAGTATAACGCTAACCAACCAAAAACTACTACCTAAAACCCATTAAAAAAACCCAAAAAAAACCACCACCCAAAATCTTCCATATTGTCCCATACCTATTGCTATACTATAAGAACCTCAAATTTTAAACCTTCTACCATATAAAAACACACACTTCTACTTCACTACACACCCATAATTTCAACTTCATCACTCAAATTTAAAAGCCTTCTCCAAAACCTCAGGTCAAAAACAATGTTCTCCAAAAAATCAATACCAAAAACCACAAAAAAACCTCAAAACCCCCCAAGTTTCTAAAATCCAACAGGGGCCATGGAAGTGTCAGGGGAGAGGGAATCAGCAATGAATTCACCACTGGGGCCATTTTACCATCCAGTAAAAACCCATCTGAGCCTCCTCCTTTCTGTGAGGGAAGCTGAGCCTCGGAGCCCGTCCCAGGAGCACGAGGGAGTCCTGGCCTGGGCCATTCTTTGAGGAACAGAAATCATTCTGTGGCTTCAGAGTTCCTTTTCATGTGGCCTCTCCATTTGTTCCCAGTGCTCTGCTCCCTTGGAGTGAGTCACCAGCAGCGCCTTCCCCTCGCCTCGTTTCATTTCAACAAGCTGAATCTCCGGTTTCTCTACACCTGAAACTCCTAAGTTTATTTATTTTTTTTTTTCAGTTTGACAAGTGGACAGATGGCCAGAGGAGGAGGATCCTGGTGGACCTGCTGGAACGCTGCTCCCTGTCCCAGCAGAAATTCTGTGCCAAGCAGCTCCAGGCTCGAGTCCCCACCGAGGCCGTGGATTTCACCACGAGGCTCCCTCGGGTCCTGTCCTTGTACATCTTTTCCTTCCTGGACCCACGGAGCCTCTGTCGATGTGCACAGGTTAAAAAAAAAAAAATAGCCAACACCTGCCTGGGGTTCCGAAAGCCAGGGCAAAGCAGTTAAAAAAAAAATATAGGGATAACACTGATTTTTGGTGAAGACAAAAGGTCTTCTGACTTGGCAGCCTGTGCCAAATGTTTAGTGATGCTCATTCCTATGATTCTAAATTAAGCCAGATTGGCCAAGATTCACGGAAGTGAAGAGTAATTTTAAATGCTCAGTTCTAAAACATTTTAAAAATGGCATTTTCAAGGCTGATTATTCCCAGAAAGGAAGCCTGGTACTTACTGAAAATCACATTCCTCTGAAACATTTTGCACTGTGTGCAGAGCCCTTAATTCTTTGTGAAATGTTGGTTTGTGCTTTTGCAAAGAACAACACTTGATCCTTTAAGGAAAACAGATCCTTGAAAATGCCTGAGGGTCAAGTGTTGAATGTGGAGAAGCAGAAAATTACAAATGGGCTCTGGAGCAAAATGATTAAGACTCCAAAAATTATAAAATGCTGTGAGATGCTGCCCAAAGTGGTTTTAAATTAATAAGTTTAGTTTGCAGTGACATTATTACTGCGCTAATGTAATATTCCATGTTATTTAAGAATATGTCATAATCTCAGCTTGGCTAAGCCTTGCTTTAGTAACTTTCTCTAGCATTTCATGTGGATGCAACTCAAACTCTCCATGCTCAGGCAGGGAGACAATAGGTTGGAAAATTATTTAGAATCACAGAATATCTTGAGTTGGAAGGGCCCCACATCATGAAAGTCTCGAAAGGTTTAAATAGTTTAACCAAAGGTTTAAGTGCAGAAGAACTGAACTCATTTAAAAGTATGCGGGAATTACATCCCCGGCACAGAAATCCAAAATCTCGGGATGCTTTAAACCCCGAGGTTTTCACCTGGCTGGGAATTCACAGGTGAGCTGGCACTGGAAGTACCTGTCAGAGCTGGATCAGCTGTGGATGCTCAAGTGCCTGCGTTTCGGGTGGCTCATCAACTTCTGCCCCACGCCCTTCGAGCAGGGCGTCTGGAAAAAGCACTACATCGAGATGGTGAAGGAGCTTCGTGTCACCAGGCCCAAGGTACACCCCCACACCTGAGGCCTTACATTTCAGCTTTTGCATTTTCCAGATTCTGCGCTGTTGGAGTCTGGAAACCAGAGGCGCCTCTCTGAGCTCCTCAGAGAAATTTCAAAATGCAAAGTTTGAATGGAAACCTTTGGATGGATTGAAGTATGTTAAACCACTCATACATGAAATAGAGGTGTAAGCTTAAGTTTTAAGTAAGTATGTAAGTACATTTAAGTAAGTAAGAATATGTTTTAAGTGCCTTAAAAAGTAAAAACCTTAGACATCAGTGTAGAAAACAAGTCTCAAAAACAAGTCTCAGTGAGAGCTCAAAAACGTAGTTTTAGACATAATAAAAATATAGTAAGAATATTGCTTACGTTCTTCAGGTAGAACAGATAGGCCATATGCATAGATTATATGTAAACTTAGAATTCTGATAGGTTTAGAAGAAATGTTTCAGATTTGTGGTTTTAGCTCATTGGGTAATTTGTAAATAAGAATCTGTGTATTGGAGTGAGAGCTCTCTTGCTTTCTCTTCCTCCACCACATGAAGAGGAAGAAAAAGAAGGAAAGCACAAAAGAAGAACAGACCAGGGAGCATCTGCCTCTCGAGACTCTGTACCAGGCTGCAGCCTCTGCTCAGGACTCTGTTCTAGGCTGCAGCTTTGGCCCTCTCAGGAGCTGTTTCTACTTCTAATCAGGACTTTAATTCTATTTGGGACTCTATGCCAAAAGCTTTTAGACTTCAACACTTGGGACTCTTTGCCTTTTGAGACTGATGTGCCTTTACAATAAACAGCTTTATAGCAACCAACAACTGCTCAGCTCTTTTAAAGAGAACAACAATCCAGACTCTGTGCTGCATTATTGTATAACTCTGAACTTCATACAGAGGGTTAGCAAGTTCTCCTCACAGTTTGGTTGGACAAAACAATCCTTTTCTAGCCCCAGAACCAAGGACACCCTCGCAGCTTCAGGCCCCAAAAAAATACAAACAACAGCGAATTGATGGGAGCAAACTGGGACAATGTGACTTCATTACCTGAAGCCGAAATTGGACAATTAACCCCAATATGGAAATGGACCAAAACTTATAAAAGTGTGAAAACTTGTGACCCGTCGTCCATCTTGGGTGTAGGCTCTTGTACTGCCCAAGGTGTATCCCCTGAAGGCCTTTTAATATTTTTAATAAACATTCACTTTATTTCTCTAACTGCCTAGCCTCTGTTCCAGGCAGCCTCTCCAGGCATCACACCTCCTACACAGGTGTTTGCTCCCACTGAGAAAACTGGGGGGTCCCAACCCTCTGCCTCTTGATCTTTTTGGGATCCTCCTGCCCCGAATTCAAAGCTCAGCCCTTTAATTTAAAGCAAAGTCTCCCACAGGCTCTCTGTAGTTGATAGAGAGAAGCAGATGCATCTCAACAGCAGCTCAGCTCATCTTAATATGGATTATAGGGCTTGGGTGGTGACAAGCACTGACAAGGTGCCTCTTTCTCTCCACTGACCATAATGGATCCCAATTTTGATTTAATCCCCAATTATATAACTCTAAATTTAGGCCAATCTGATTTTCACCACAGGCTAAAAACTTCTTTTCTTCTTTCCATCTCTCCAATTAGACTCCTTCCAAGGACGAGTTCATAGTCATCGATGTGCAACCAGTAAAAAGCAACGTGCCAGAGAGGAAACTCCCCATGGCAGCACAGGGGACACCCAGGAGGAAAAAGGAGCTCCCTCCTTGGCGTTCATCCGACAGGAACCCCACGGACACCGTCCGCTACAACTACCTGGACAACTACGACCCCATTGAGCAGGCCAGGCAGGCGTAAGAGATTTTCACCTCTTTTCCTTTCCCTGTGGCACAAGATTTTCCACGTCCTCTGCAGGCTCACTCTGCCTGTTCTGGCTGCAAACCCACTCTCCTGCTCTTTTTTTTTTTTTGGGTTGGTTTTGGTCCAAAGCGCCGTCATTGCTTTGTGTCCATTCTGCACAACTCGTCAGGCTGGAACTGCTGGGGGAATGTTACAGAGCTGGAATGGGAGGAATTAGGACGAGGGTTTGTTGGAGAGTTTTTGAAATCAAGCTTGCCAGGCTGAGAGGAATGTGTGGGTTTCGCAGGGCAGAGGAAGAATGAATTAATCGTGATGAAATATAATTCTATCGCTCCAAGGATCTCCTGGCTGAGAGGAGGTTGGGATGATTGAATTGCAGGGCAGGTGTAAGAGGATGTCAGAGCATGGAAGTGATGAATGGTGTTTGTGTCTGCACTGCCTGGATCCATCACTTCCTGGGCTCCCAGGATTATCCACACAGGAAAAAAAAAGGCATTTCCCTCCCAGAGCAGAGTTTTGCACATGGATCTGTGTTAGAGCTGCCACAGGTTTTCCTTTGTCACCTCTGGCATCAGAGATTTTCCAAATCTTAGATCCAGGGCCAGTTTTCTGTGCATGAACAAACCCAGGGAGGGTGTGGGAGTGACCTGTGGGAAGAGTTCACCCTTTTCTTGTGTAAATCCCTGGAAACTCCACCTCTGACGCTTCCCGGGGGTCACCTCAGCCCAGCTGATGTGAAAAGGGTGATGCTGTCATTAATCCAAGCCTGGCAAAGAGGCAATGGATCCTCTGGACCATTCCCTGGCTCCTGTGGGAATCCACAGACTCTCCACGCCGAGCAGGAGATTCCTCTCTGCCGTGCCAACAAAAACCTTGGGAACCGACAGAGCCACGACAAAAAGCACCCGGGTTGTGTTTAAGCAAATATCCAACAGAGCCAAGATTATCCCTGCACCCGGGAACAATCAGCCCAGGAATTACCCCAGCCAGGGATTGTTTGGCCAAGCACTCTGGCAGTTCTTTCCCAACGTGATTAACTCTGCCGGACCCACCGCTCCTCCGGGCTGTTCCACAGAGCTCCCTGAGCAAAAAAGCCTTTTATGAATCACGTTTTAATCCGCGTCCCCTGGTCCTTGGGTATTGCACTACTTCAAAGAGATTCCCAGTTTCCACCTCACCCTCTTTCTGTGGGATGTTTCCCAACTCCGACACCACTTTTGGGTCGAGTTCTTTGAGGTTTTAACTGAATATTTTCACCAAACGCTTCCTGCTGCAAAAGAATGTCCTGATATTATTTTCCAGCCGTGCTCAATTTTGTGTAGCAGCTCCCAGAGGTTTCTGTGAGGTTTAAGATTCTCTTGTGCCATTTCTGTGAGGTTTGGGATTCTCTTGTGTCCCTTCTGTGAGGTTTGGGATTCTCTTCTGCCGTTTCTGTGAGGTTTGGGATTCTCTTGTGCCCTTTCTGTGAGGTTTAGGATTCTCTTGTGCCCTTTCTGTGAGGTTTGGGATTCTCTTCTGCCATTTCTGTAAGGTTTGGGATTCTCTTGTGCCATTTCTGTGAGGTTTGGGATTCTCTTGTGCCCTTTCTGTGAGGTTTAGGATTCTCCTGTGCAATGAAAAAAGTGGGACAAGCCTTGTCTGAGGAGTTTAAAAGTCACCTGTCCCAGCATTGAGCTGCAGATGAGGTTTTCACTTGAGAACGGTGAAAGCAATTCACCTGAAATAACGAAACAATAAATGATAAATACACTCTCTGCTTGCCTCTCCCAAGTGAGATCCCAGCCTCTCTCAATTTGTGGAGAATGTTTTAATGGCGAGCGTTCCTGCAAATCTGCCATTTATCCACAATTACAGAGGATTACAGGGAGGAGAGAGAGGAATTCTGTGAGATTTGCCTGTTTATCAAGGATCTGCCTTTAATATCACTTAAGCTGCAGGTAATTGCTGGTGCTCAGGCTCATCTGTGCTGATTATTCAGCAGAGCAGGTGCCACATTTCAGGTGCTGACCCAGCCTCCCACTCCCACAACAATGTTCTGATGCTTCTTTTCCACAGACACTTTGCTGTCCCTTCCCAAAAATCCTCCCACTGAGGCTCTATGTTGTGTTCTCCACCTTTTGGGAATGGGAATTCAGCTCCTCAGCTGGACACCTGGAGCAGGGGGACACCACCTTGAGTGTCCCCCAGGTTTTGGTGGGGGTGGCAGCTGAGGGGTGGCAGGAAAACGTCACCATGGTCCTGGCGTCCCTCTGGGATGCCAAACCTTGGTTTGGAGTCTCCCAGGAATCCACCCCAGTGCAGGCAGACCCTGCCTGACCAGGGCTCAGCTTGGAAGGCAGAACAGAATCCCAAGATAAAAATATTTCTGACCCCTCCAGCGATTTCAGGTTCTCCTTCAGATGAGGATTCCTGGAGCTCAAGGGCAAAAACAACCTCTCCTCATGTGAAATGGATGGCAGGAGGGATGAGATCTTCGTGAAATGAGATCCTGAAACAATAGAAGTGATTTCCTGGGGTTTGCCAAAGGGAACCTGGGAGAGGAAATGAGTTTTGCTGCAGTCTGAGCGCAGTTTCCAGTGGAAAGGAACAGCAGTGAGGGTTTCCTTGAGTGGCAGAACTCACAGAAACTCAAAGGGATGGTGGAGAGAAAAGGGCTGGAGGGAGATCTTCTAGCCCAGCACCTTGACTGGGAATCCCTGAGCCAACAAAGCCCTTTTTTCCCCATTTAAGTGCCCAGGAAAACTGGAGCTGTGGAGAGTTCCTTGTGAATAGACAGGATCACATCAAAGGAATACCTGACGCCACCTTCAAAGAAATGTGAGAGTCACTGGCTGCTACCTTGACTCCAAGTTAATCTCCCTAATTCCAGGTTGGATTTTGCAGAATTTAAGAGGTAATCAACCAAAAATAAGTTTTTCCTAACTCTTGGGCCTGGTTAAAATCTCCTTGGAGCTTGACCTCGCTCTGCAGTATTTTTCTGGTCCAAAGGGAGGGGAGGACTCTGCTGCTCATCACATCAAGGTGAAATATTGATATTTAAATGGCAGAGTTCATGGAATTCCTGAATAGTTTGGGTGGAAAGCGACAGTAAAATTCATCTAGTTCCAGCCCTCACACCTTCCACTATCCCAGGCTGCTCCAAGCCCCATCCAACCTGGCTTTGGACAGTGCCAGGGATCCAGGGGCAGCCACAGCTTCTCTGGGAATTCCAGCCCAGATCCTTCCCACCCTCACAGGGAGGGATTTTTTCCTAATATTTAATCAAATCCTATCTTTTAGTTTAAAACTGCTCGTGGAAAAAGTCACTTCTTGTCATCTGTGATGCTGAAGAGTTTTCATCTGTTTCTGGGTTGGCCTTTTGAGTCATCAGCTGCCTTTTCCCTTCCACAGCAGCACCAAAAAAACACTGCTGAGAATTCCTAGCAGAGAACTCATCCTTGTTTAGACAAAAAAAAAGGGAAATGTGGGAAGCAGAACGAGTCAATTCTCAATTAGGCAGTGCAGTGGAAATGGAGTCCTCTAAGTGGAAATATAAAACATATTCTGCAGGCTATGAGACCATAATTGACTCTCTAGCTTTGAAAAGCAGATCAATACATTTCCAGACAGCAGCTGGGTGAGGGTTTGGCCTGGCCAGTGCTCACTGGGGAGAACAATAACACTGTGCCACAGCTGGGGAGTGCCCAAAAATGGGGCTTATTTGCAATCTGGAAGATCATTGAAACCTAATTTTTGTTTCTGCTGGATTTCTTTGCTGGTTGCTCAGAAAGGCAGGAGTTTGTATCCTAAAAACTGTGCCCAGGAGCTCAGTAAAAACCCCCCTGGCAGCATGAAGGAGATGGGACAGAGATTCTCCAGTAAATTGCCTGGGAGGTTTTGGGTTCAGTCAGGACAGTGTGGGAAAAGCTGCTCAGTCAGTGAGCAGGGAAATTAAGAATAGCAATGATCAGATGTGCAGCCAAGGGAGTGGTGAGGTGATAGAGAGGAGATACAGACAGGCTTGAATTACAAATTGCCTGGAAGGGGTTATCAAAATCCCTCAATAGAATTATAGCTGTGACTATCGGTGTTGTAATTTATCACAGCGATGATTTCTGGTAGGTCTGGTTTGTTTTCTGCCTGAATTGTCCAAGCAGCTTTTTGTTACAGACAAAAAAAACCCAACCAACCAACCAACCAAACAAACAAACAAAAAAACACCTCCAGAGATCAGCAAGGAAGGATTTGCCTCTCTGGACACAAAGAAATATTGCAAAGGGGAAGTGAAAGATTTTTATTTGAAGCGCGGAGTCGAGTTAGGAAATTTTTCTGTGGGGCTCTGCTCTGCCTACAGAGGCCCAGGAGGGCGTTCCTGTCAGGCCCTGCGTGCACAGCTCTGCTGGAAGGCATCTGCTGTTTGTGCTGCTGGTTGCCAATAAATCAAAAGGCTCGCCTCCCACTTGACCATGAATAATGAATTCCGATTCCATGCGAGCGCTGGAGCCCCGCCAACAGCGCGGCCTCGTGCCTCAAGACAGGGCCCTGCTGCTTCTCACGACAGCAGCTCGGCCAAAACGCCAGCTCCTTCCCCCCCTCCCCAGCCTTGGGTAATTTATGGCCGTGGGCTGGCTCTAAAAAAACAGTTGCATATTGTCCTGGAGTGTTTACCCGATGAGAAAATAATTACTTTCAGTAATTGTTCTGCCAGGCCCCGTTTCTGACAAAGAGACGCTCGCGTGAGAAGGACTCGGAGCAGCCCCGTCCTCCCTGATCCCCACGCTCGTCTCTCCCTTTTCCTGCTGCTGAAAAGCCAGCCCAGCTCCCCACTGGAGTGTGGGAATCAAAGAAATTCCTTAAGGGTGGAAAACGGGGTGAGAAACAGCGAGTTCAGCACTGGGAGTGAGACCTGCCGTCCTTTTTCCTCATCCTCGCTCCTTCCATTTTCCTGACCTGGGGTTCCTGACCTGACACCACGATTTGGACACCAGAACACAGCAGCAGATACCTAAATTTACAATAATAATTTACAATAATAATTTACAATAATATTTTATAATAATAATTGCAAGTCACAAGGCCAGGGCAGCCTTCTCCCCAAAGGTCACAGCATCATTTAGGATGGAAAACAGCTTTAGGATCACCCAGTCCAACCATAACCTGGACACTTCCAGGTCCACCAAAATGACCAATTAATTCCCAACTGGAATATTTTGGATTGGATTTTCTCCCTTGGCTTGTTTGTGTATATAAACAGGTTGTGGGTTTTCCTCAACCTCTTATTTGAAATAATGATTTATTTCAAATAAAGATTTGACTTTATGTTCCTGGGCTGGGATGAGGGAATACTGGACAGGTGCTGGTGTTGTGTGTGCATTACATGCTATGATCCTGGCTTTTCACAGGATAAAAGCTGCTTTTAGAGTCCATTTCCATCCTTTATATCCATGGTTTTGTATTCCTATTGTGCTTTTTTTGCTGCCAGAGACATTGGGAGAACCACTCAGAGCTTCTGCTTTAAATTCCCAGATTCCATATCACGGAATTTGAATGTGGAATGAATGAAGGTTAGGATAATTAACCTGCCTGAGTGCTTAGAAATACTGCCTCAGAGTCTGGATTTTACTCCTGGTATTGGAAAAAATGTGGCAGCTGGCCATATTCCAGCACAATTCACTTAATCTTCACACTCTGGAATATTCCTGTTCTGCCAGTTAATTGTGTTGTATTTAATAGCAGCAGAGATGCAAATACATGTAAAGAATTATTTGGCTACAAAAACACTGAATACCACCTTGTTGGAGGGGCAGCCCCCAGCCTTTTTCACACTTCAGGTCACACAGACTTCACTGAAAACTCCCAAATCGATTCAGCTCAAGTTCTTTTCTGTGAATTTCTCTAAGGAGCTGTAACATCTTAGGCAGACTTAGCTTAAATCACTGAGTCCCAAGTTTGCGTTTGAGTGCCAAAATTTATCACAACTTAAAAAAAAAAAAAAAAAAAGAACTAAAAAAAAAAAAAAAATTCAAAACCACCTTCCCCTGAGCCCTGGCAGCTGACTGTGCTCTTTGGGGCAAGATAAAAATGTGTTACGGGGCAAGACAAAAATGAGTTATCTCAAGCCACGTCTTTTCAGGTGGCGATATCCCAAAGGATTTGATTTTTATCACTGCCAGGGCAGCAAGTGCAGAGCATTTATTGATATTATTGTGTTCTGCTCTGCAGGAGGAGGAAGGGAGGAGGGCACACCCCGGACCTGAGCAGGCAGGAGGCTGAGAGGAAGAAGAGAGGGGGTCGTGGATCCGCTCAGCTCCAGAAGGTGAAATCTCTGGCAAGTGTCCCCAGTGTGTGATGCCAGCACTTGGGGTGGTGTCAGGCACCCCCAGGGATGCTGGAGCTCGGAGTTTTTCCCTCGGGGAAGTGCTGCTGAGAGGAGGGAAGGAATAGGACACAAAGTCCCCCCATGGCTGCATCCCAGACATTGCTGTGGGTGGGAAAGGGACAGCACTGTCAGTGCAGAGAGGGACCCTGTTATTTATCTGCTCCTCCCTCTCCTTACTACCCCAAAAAATCCCTTTCCATGCTTTTTACAAAATGCTCCCACGGTTCTTTTATGACTCTTGCATCTCCTCCCAAAATTTCACAACTTTGGGTCGCCGCAGTTTGATGTTCGTTCATTCTCCAAGCAAAGCAGCCCCAAACCTTCACACTGAGGGCTCTTTGTGCTCAGGGCTGCTAAAATAGGGCATCTTCCCATGAAAGGAGCCCAGGGAAGTCATTCCAGAAAGCTCCACGGGTTTTGTGGGTCTGGAAAACAAACGACTGCCAGGAGAAGGCCGTGCTCACAAGCGTGTCGGGAGCAGACGCGGCGTTCCCTGAGCCACGGAAGGCAGGGAACGCCTGGGAGTTGTGCTAAAAAAGGGTGGCACAAAAGACAGGCTTTGTCTCCCAGATGGGGAAGCATCCTCCTGACCCAAATACAGCCCCTGCGTGCAAGGAAATTAGTTCTGGCACTGTTGCAGAGCAGAAAATATCATGATTCGGCCTCTTGTCTTATAGTTTGTGCTCTCTGGAGGATGGATGTCCTCACATGGGTTCAGCCCACCTCAGCTTCCCAATTTCAAATTGTTTTGTTGCCAGGCCAGAAGTGAAAGGATCTCAGCTCAGAGTAAAAAAAAAAAAAAAGAAGTTAATTTTTTCTTTCCCTGGATTTTAGAAAAGTTACGTGATCTTCAAAGCTAATTAACCTGCAGCCCCAATCAGGAAGCATTTGAGTGATGAAAAAATCAGAGAATCACGGAATTGTTGAAGTTGGAAATGATCTTTAAGTTCATCCAGTCCATTCCCAGCACTGCCAAGGGCACCACTGATCTGTGTCCCCAAGTGTCACTTCCTTAGGGACTTTTAATCCCTCCAGGGATGGGGACTCTATTGGAGCCCTGGGCAGTTGTGCCAGGGCTGGAGAGCCATAAATGAGAGCAGCACTAAAAACAATAAAGCCGAGGTTAAACCAGGCTGATGCACAAGAAAAAGTAAAATATATATAATTCTCTAGGAATAATCCAAAATTAATTTCCATTTCTTATTAAAGGTTGCATTGGAAAACCTGGTTGAAATGAAAGACCTTTGAAAAGGCTCTTATTTAATCAAGTCTAAATAAAGAGGCTTAATGTGCAAATCATTCAGCAAATCCTTAGAAGAAGAATAGCCTGGGATGAAAGAATAAATGCCCAAGGCAAGCAAACACCAAGTCAAATTAAAATAAAACCCTCAATGATCCAAAGTGCAGAGTGTAGGTGAGAATGAAGAATATTGCAGCCAACAATGAAGATGTAAAAAGGGGTTATTAGGTGGAGCTCCCAGCTCAGGAGGCTCAACCAAAATAAGAATAAACACCTAATTAAGGGGACATCCACTGGCTCCATGTTTCCATGTGGTGAATGAGAAAACCTGGGAGGGTTTGGAGTTTTCTACTCATCATGGAAAGCAGAAAATGTGACCAGGCTCGCTCTTCGTTTGGAATAAATTAAAGTCAATTGGCCCAATTAGAATAAAGAGTAAATTACAGCAAATGAAGTTAATTAGGTTTTGAATGAAGGGCCACATTCTGCACGTGGAACCCCCATGCCTGTGCAGGGGGCAGGGAATTCCTGAATTCCTGCCCTCTCTTTATCCAGGGAAAGGCTTTGAGGATACTCCAAGGACCCCACTCTGACCAGAAGCTGTGATTTCTGGAGAAATCACATTTCTCCAGAAATGTGAGAAATTTCTGAAGAGCCCAGTGCTCTTCCCACGAGTCCTTCCCAGCAAATTCCCAAATATTTTATGGGGAAAGTAAAACTGGGTGGATCAACATCAGCAATGAGGGGCTGGGTCTGCCTTTGTCTGCTCCAGATACTGCCCCACCCTCACAGCTGCTCCTAAATTATTTTTAATCCTCTAAAAATCACTTTTAGTCCTTAAATAATATCTTTTTGACCGGGTCAGTCGTCCCTGCCTCCCTGTCTGTGTCCTGTGCAGGATCTGAAGGCAAGATTGAATTTTTTCCACAGCATTTTGACAGGGAATTGGTGTTCTGAGTCAAAATCTCATTTCCAGGAGGTGGGAATAGCCAGCAGGAAAATCCAGGATTCCCAGCACATGGTCCTGTGCAATGTGTATTTATATTTTATAAGCCTTACTTTGAATTTTCTTTATTCAACATAATGTTTGTTCTTTATTCTTAACAAATAATTTGGATCAGTTAAAAAAATAAAAAATCCAAGCTGTTATTTTCCAGAATCTAGATTAGTTTTTTTTTTTTAATTTTTGAGATCTTTCTCACAGAATAAACTGGGTTATTGAGATTTTTTTTTTTTTGCTTAATTTTTATACTAAATAAAAGTTAAAATAAACTTCATCCCTTACAACTTTTGAGTCTTCAAACACTGAACAAGACTGGGGATGTGCACAGGGGAGAATCTGGGCATTAACATATTAATTGGTGTGCAGAATTAATTAATGTGGGTTTAGCTTTACTGGCACCAATTTCTAATTGGGTCCTTCTGTCCTTAAGGTTGATTTGCACCACAGCACACCTCAAAGCAGATTATGGCTGTACTTTTTAGGAATATCATTAAGGGATATAATTTAGGAACAAAATGTATAGCATCTATAATTATATTATTAAATAGAATCGATAGAACAGAATTTGAGAATAAAATTTATAGAATTTATGGAATTTCTCAGTAGATTCCAATGTTTTCAGACCCTCTGAAGCTGTTGGGATGATGATTTCTCTTCTCTTCTCTTCTCTTCTCTTCTCTTCTCTTCTCTTCTCTTCTCTTCTCTTCTCTTCTCTTCTCTTCCCAAACCTTCCCAAACCTTCCCTTCCCAAACCTTCCCAAACCTTCCCTTCCCTTCCCAAACCTTCCCTTCCCTTAAATCCCATTCCTCTTCCCATTCCCCTTCCCTAAATCCCATTCCCCTTCTCAAAATCCCCTTCCCATTCCCGTTTCTGTTCCCATTGCCATTGCCATTCCCCTTCCCAAAATCCCATTCCCTAAATCCCCTTCCCAGCTGTCACTCCCTGCAGACCTGGAGCCTGTCCCAAAGCCCCCAGTCCGTCCCAGCTGGGCCTCACCTCGCCAGACCGAGGCCAAGGCGCTGGCCCAGAGCTCCCGCTGGAACGCCGGGATCCGGCCGGGACCCGTCCGTGCTCCAAAACGGCGGCAGAGAGGACCCGGAGATGTCACCAGAGGGGACACCAGGGCACCATGTGAGTCTGGTGTCCTGTCCTCGGGGAGGGTGTTCTGGAGACCACATCCAAATCATGGAGTCATAAAATCGTGGAATGGTTTGGGTGGGAAGAGACCTTCAATCCCATCCAGTCCCACCCCCTGCCATGGGCAGGGACACTTTCCACCATCCCAGGTTGCTCCAAGCCCTGTCCAGCCTTTTCTTGGACACTTCCAGGGATCCAGGGACAGCCACAGCTTCTCTGGGAATTCCAGCCCGGCCCCTCCCCACTCGCCCAGCCAGGAATTCCTTCCCAAATCCCATCCAAATCTCCCCTTTCCCAGTGGGAAGCCATTCCCTGTGCCCTGTCCCTCCATCCCTTGTTCCAAGTCTCTCTCCAGCTCTCCTGGAGCCCCTCTTGGGCGGTGAAGGACAAGGAAGTGCTCTGGATGGTGGGAATCCAGGGAATCCAGAGGACAGGGTTTCCAAAATTAAGAGTGACACAATCCCAAACAATTTGATGCCATTTCAGCCCGGGCTTGGCTTTGGAAGCTCTTCCTGGTACATCCTGAAGATGCTCAGGGGCAGGAGCCTTCTGGAAAAGCCTTTTTGGGATCTTTGGGAAGTCCTGGTGGTTCACCCAGGGGTTGTCACCACACGGGTTTCAATCTGTGACCCCTGGTGGTTTTTGGTGCAAAAATGGTAAAGAACCTGGAGGGAGCAAAGGAAAAGAGGATTTTGATGGAATATTTTTGGGATTTTAGGAAAGATGCAGGGGTAGAGTGATGGGAGATGCTACAGGTCAATGATTATCCGGTAATTACTGGTGATCCCATCTGGATGGGAGATGATGGAGCATGTGGAGACCTCCAGCATCCCTTTGGATCTCCCAAACCTTGCATTTGCAGCAGATCCATGGGTTAATCTCTGTGAGGAGGATCCACAGTGCAAACCAGCAATTCCAAATCCTTGTGATGAGAGAATGGACCTGACCACAGACGAGGGATGAGACATCAGGAAAGCACTGGAATGCTCGGATTGGATTAGGGATCAGATTTAAATTGATGTTAGGAACAATTCCTTCACTGGAAGGGCTGTCCAGCCCTGGCACAGCTGCCCAGTGGTGAAGTCCCCATTTCTGGAGGGATTTAAAATCCATGTGGATGTGGCACTTGGGGACACGTATCTGTGGTGGCCGTGATGGGAGAATGATTGGACTCGATTGTCTTGGAGAACTTTTCCAACCTTAACAATTCCACGATTCCATCAATAAGGCCTAAGGAAAACACAGGTAGGGAGCAGAACATAAACACAACCTGGCCATAAAAACTCCAGGATCAGGCTGGAAAATCCTATTCCCTCATGGTGCTGAAGCCATACCCAGTTTCCATAAATAGGCCCCTGATCTTGGAATCCCATGGCCCAGATAAAGCTGGGAATGGGGAGAAGGTGTTGAAGTCTCTCCAAACTTCTCCATGAGGAGAATTTCAGTGTTGCCAGAGAAGATGTGGGAGAATTCCTGCAGGGATGGGATCTCCCAGGGATTGTTCATGGGGTGGTACTGGTGGAGGATACTGGGACAGGCCAGGATGTGCCAAATCTCATCCTGGCTGCATCCAGGAAAATTAAAAACTCTGGAAGAGGAAGAGGTTAAGAGGGAAAGAATCTACCCACACCACTGCTGAGGTAAATGATCCCTGAGGGATTGCACCTGGATTAGGGGCAGTTTTCCAAGGCAAAACTGTGTTTTGGGATTTTTTTGTGTCAGAGAGAGACAAATCCTATTGTAAGTCCTTCAGTGACCTCTGCCAGACCTCAGGCTCTTCCCAAAGTAAACATCTCAATTTTGGATCCTGCTCCAGCTGGGCTTTGCCAGGCTATGTTTGCAGGTTTTCAGGAAGGGACAGAAAAAGGGAAAATATTTTGATTCATGATTATTTTCCCTATAATGAGATCATGAGTGGGAATAATCTTCCCACTCAATCCTGATTTGGAAAGGTATTTGAGATATTAAATGCCACAAAAATCTCAACGATTGGCTGAGCACTTAGATAAGTTTAGAATCTGAATTCTCTGAGTTAATCTGAATTCTCTAAATTAAACTGATTTTTATCATTTCTCTCTCATGCAGCACCTCCTCTGTTTGAGGCTCAGCCCTGGCCCATTCCTTCATCCAACCAAGGATCTGACACAGAATAAGGGAGGATCCAGAGTATCCTTCATCCAAGCAGAACAGAAATTTATTCACCTGGCACTGGGGAAACGACAGGAAAGTTCCTGCTGGCTTTGAGATCCAAACCTGTTTTCCTGTAGCTGGTGCTACATTCCCTTTTCGTTCTGATACATCCAGAATTTCTGGAATTTTGACCATGGAGAGGCTTCCTTAGATCCTTGCCAGAGCTGCTGGACCTCATGGGAGGTTGCCTGTGGATCATTTGGACATCCTGAGCCACATCTCATGGAAAACCTGGAGACAGAATTCCTTCCTCATAAAGCAATTCCATCTTTTCCATTGTGGCAGTGAGAAGGAAATCAAATCCCACCCTCTGGATTTGCACGTGGATCCACCAGGAGCTGGAATTTGCCATTTAAGAGATTGGGAATCCCGTGCTCTCTCTGTCTCATTGGTCTTTTCTGCAGTTTGGGAAATGCCCAGAAGTGGAACAAAAGGATAAGGGGTGACTTTAATTCATCCCAGAGAGTTGGGACAAAACTGAACCTTCCCACATTTTGGGAAAAAATCACGGCAAGCACGCAAATCCTCAGCATGTATGGACAAAAGTCACGTTTCAGAGGAAATTCCAACCACCAATCACAGAGTCACAGAATTATTAAGCATGGAAAAGACTTTTTAGATCACCAAACCCAGCACCACGCCCACAGGTGCCACATCCACAGGTTTCCTGGGCACTCCCAGGAACGGTGTTTCCATTCAGTGGAAATGAAGATTCCATTCTTTCCATGAATAAAATTGCTCCTAATATCCCAACCCAATCCTCCCCATGTGCAACTTGAGGCTGTTTCAATGTGGATCAGGAGGAAGATTCTGCTCTGTGAGCAGATTAATCCGTGCCACTTCAGGGTTTCACGGATTTTGGCAACACCAGGCACCAAATCATTGATTTGACAACTCAGTGCAGCTCCCTCTCCCAGATTTTGGGGTTTTTTTTCTGGTTTTCCTGGTTGCTTGGAAGGACAAGTTCATCCCAACCAACACGAATGCCTAAAAACCAATAAATCTGAGCTGCCACCTCCCAAAAAAATCAGCCAGGAACTTGCAGATGGGAATTATCTCCTGTATCTTCAGATCTGTTAATTGTGCAGCAGAACAGACTGATGGATTTTGATTAACAAAGTGAAATTTTGAGAATTTAAACTGAGGTGGAGCAAACCAAAACATTCACCAGCATCATT